>JANHFT010009723.1:390762-413150 GCA_032467955.1 Pseudoxenodon macrops
TGTCCAAACAAGGACGGGGTAGAGGGCCGACTCTGGAATTGCTGGGAAGCCTTCCTGGTCCCAAGATCCAAACAGTCTGTTGGGCAACTGAAGTGGAAGAATTTCATCCTATAACCCTGGGACAAAGTGCCCTGCCTTCTCTGCTACCTCCAGTGCAAGCTTCAGGTTTTGATCAAAGAGCTCACATCTGATTGGTATCTCCAGAGAATAGAAGGGGTTTTTCAGGACGAAGTCCGAGTACATCTCATAGATCTTGTGCAGGAGGGCCTCGATGCCGGCCTGTCGCGGGTCGGCCAGCACCACAAACTTGATCCCTGTCAGCGTCTGGAAGCAGTGCAGCTTGAAGGTGTCCGTCTCCTGCACCTCGATGCCGGAGCTGCCCTGCTCGGGGGAGAGCTGCGACCCGATGGCGAAGAGCGAGTGGAACATGGAGGCCAGCATCAGCTTCTCGTTGGAGGAGAGCCATGGGCGGCCGAAGCCGATGGCCACCAGGTAGTTGGCCGGGTTGCCCAGGAACTCCCGCACATCCTTTCCATCGGCGGTCAGGCGCCCGTTCACGTGGGCGCCGTTGATAGCCAGCACGGCGTGGCCCACGCGGATGGCGTCGCGCTGCCTGAAGGCCACCAGCACGTGCTTGTCGTGCGCGCGCAGCACCAGGTCGAGCAGGAAGCTGAAGGTCTTCTTGGCCTTGGCCCGCGGCGCGTAATGGTCCAGCTGGTAGACCAGCCCGCCGGCCGGATTTGGATTTTCTTTCGGGTGGAGAAAGCCTGGGCTGGGAGACTTCAGATTCAGGTTTTCCCAGATGTGCCAATATGACATCTCTAGTAAAATGGAACTTTGAGGAAACTCATACCTCGGAGTTTTCTTTCATTGGGGGTGTTACTTGGAACCCTGACAGTAGTGCTGAATGTTGATCCTTCCACATGCTCCTTCAGTAATCCCTCCCCCCACGTATTTTCCCTTACCCAAGGAATTTGGGGATATTCTCCAACATTGTGATCCTCTTGTCGGATTGCTATTGCTGTTTGATTAAATAGGTAATCATGTTTCAATCAGAATATTGTTCACAACACAGTAAAAACTTTTTAAAAAAAAGATGGGGAGAAGCTCATACACCAAATGGAAGTTTTTCCTCTTTTCTTAGGTTTGATGCTACTGTAATGAGTAAACCCAACTCTTTTCTGCTATGACATATTTATATGAATGTCACATTCTAGGGCAGATATATCAGAATTCAACAGTGAGGTATTTCAGCAATGAAAACAGATCATATTAATTTCAATTTTATCCACGATCAAGCCTTTAACAGTAGTGGAAGACAGATTGAATAAACATTTTTGCATTGAAACTTGCATCATCTTTGGTTATGCTGCAGGAATTCCACTGCTCCATCAGAAATCCATCTTACTCTTAACACTGCTCAGATTTCTCCATTCTTCTGAATTCAGGGGTGAAGGAGGAGAAGGGGAGAAGCCAAATCCCCTGAGATTGTGTCAAAGAAAAAAAAATCCCTTATTTATCTGTCCAGGTTTCCACAGACTTGCGCATTTAATGACACTTTCTTTCCTTCCTATCTGGCTGGGTTTCAAAAGATTTCTCCTTACAATGTGTGTGTTGAGACACTCTCCTGGCTAGCCTCCAAATGGCATTGTTATGTTCTCAATAGACAAAAGTATGAATTGGGAAGAGACCTGAGGAGGAAAAGGAAAGTGGAAGCATGTTATTTTGTTGTCTTTCTGGAAGGTATTTTTCATCAGTTGCAGGATCTACCTGGGCTTTGATTCAAGGAGGAACTGCAGAACAGAACGGTAAAAGCAAATATCTTTCAGTACATAAACCTTGCAACACACAACTATAAGGAACGTGTTTCTCCACAGACAGGTAATACTATTCCTTAAACAATCAGACAAAGTGGCATATAAGAGCCAAGATTAAGAACTTCCTGTTAAAGTAATAGATACATTATTTTATCTATTTATTTATCTTTATCCAGCTTGCTGAGCTTTTACAAAGTGAGGCCAGAAGTGAAGGATCCTGAATCAGCATGATCTAAACATTTGAAGTAAAAACCCAGGTGGAATTACATTCCTAATTTGATTGTGATACAAAACTGGACAGAAGTCTTCATTTTATTCTCTCCCTCCTTTAACCAAGCTTTATTTATTTATTTATTTATTTATATTTATTTATTTATATTTATTTATTTTTGTCAAGCATATATTAGAAAACAGATACTGGTATAGACAAGATTATGATTACATGAGATAGATTCAGATAAATGGGAACAATAGGACAGGGACGGTAGGCACGCTGGTGCGCTTCTGCACGTCCCTTAAAGACCTCTTAGGAATGGGGTGAGGTCTATAGTAGACAGTCTAAGGTTAAAATTTTGGGGGTTTGGGAAAGAAACCACAGAGTCATGTAGTGTATTCCAGGCATTGACAACTTTGTTACTGAAGTCTGATCTCTTATATTTGTGCAGAATTCTGCATGGGGTTGAAGATTTCCACACCAAGAAACCTTTCCATTCATCAAGTTTACAAGACAGGGACGTTGAAAAGTCTTCTCACACAATGCAAACACGATCAGAGACTATGCTCCTCTTCCTCCACCACATCCACTTAAGCATATATGGCACTTAGAATTATATAGTAGGTAAGGTAAAAGAATCCTTGCAGATTTTATTCCACTACTCATGGCTGACTATAGGGGGCAGCGCTCATCTCCATTTCAAGGCCATTGAAGCTGTGCTGTCCGAAGACCTTTCTGTGGTTATATGGACAGTATGACATCACGGAGCGCTGTTACCTTCCCACAGAAGTGATGCATATTTATCTACCCTGATTTGCATGCTTTAGAAATGCTAGGTTGACAAGATCTGGGCCAAAGATGGGAGCTCACCCAGTCACTTAGTACTCGGGTCTCGAACCAGCCTAGTGTCTTAACCACTGAGCCACCCCAGTTTATAGTATCATTCAAAAAATAAAATCACATCCTACATTCTCTAATAGAAATTGGCAGTCCAACTTTAGGATGGAAGAGTTATACATGAACTCCTCCCCTCTGTTCAGTTCTTCCTTCCTTATTTTAAAGTTAGGAATGACTAGTATGTTGAACAAGGCCACTGGGTGGGTCCATATTTCTGTGGCTCACATTTTTAATATCCCTGATCAGTTTGTGATGGCTTTTAACTATCTGAAGAACTGTCTCATCTTTTTGGGTGTAGCTTGTCCTATTAGTTTCAGCAAAAGGGCCTACTTCTGATCCCATTGGACAAAGAATTTTGGCCAGTGGGGTCCAGGAAAATAGCCTCCTCTCCTGTAGCCCCTGCCCTTTGAAATATTCTCCTGTTAGAGGTGAGATCTTTTCCTACGCTCCTGGTCCTCTGAAGGGCCTTATAATTATAATTTGGCTCAGCCGCTTGGCCCAGGGCTCTGACAGGGCCCTGCTTTGTTGACCAGGTAAAGAAGACTCCCTCCTCCCATCATCTCAGATCTTAGGTTTTCTACATAATTTTTTAATTTTAATTGTTTTCTAGTACTTTTTAAAAACTTTTTGTTACATTGTAAGTCACCCAGAGTCGCTGTACCAGTGGCATGGGTGGCATAGAAATGTAAATAAAAAGATTAAATAAAAATCAAAATGTGCTTTAAAGATCAAGAGAAGGAAGGAAACACTAACCATAGAATTAGAATGAATTAGAAGTAGAATAGAAGATGGAAGGGACCTTGGAGGTCTTCTAGTCCAGCCCCTTGCTCAAGCAGGAGAAGCTATACCATCTCAGACAGTATAGGTCCAGTCTCTTCTTAAAAACCTCCATTGTTGGAGCGCCCACAATTTCTGAAGGCAAGCTGTTCCACTGGTTAATTGTCCTCCCGGTTAGAAAGTTTCTCCTTAATTCCAGGTTGCTTCTCTCTTTGATTAGCTTCCATCCATTGTTTCTTGTCCTGCCCTCCGGTGCTTTGGAGAATAATTTGACACCCCCCTCCCACTTCTTTGTGGCATCCCCTCAAATACTGGAATACTGCCATTGGAAGCTACCTTTGCTAACACACGATGATGTTAAATGCAGCATTTCTATAAAGCTATCTCATTCTGTTGTGAAAAGCATTGTCATTTTTAATGTTTGAAATATTTTTCCTGTTGGGCTATATTTGTAAGTTTTGACCAGAGGTTCTCCCAAGCTTAGCCATGCTGGAGCATCATCTTTACAACTTGCACTGCAGAGCTTATTTTCTCCACTGTAATCATGAGACCATTCAAGTCTTACAATAATTATAAAGCAGCTTCCTCAATACCGCTGAAGTGTTAGGAGAAATATTTTATTGATATTCCCCAATGAGCATAAATCTTTTTATAAATCGTTTCATTCCTATTGACCATAAAGCAAATGTAACCATGACTGCTATAAATGTTTATACCTGCTAATGGTTTGATGGACTCATATATCTAGCATTGGTAACGAGGATCATTAGACCGAAGAGGGTCGAAAAATGTTTTATCACTTAAAAAGAGAATCCTTTCTTAGAAAATAAAACTATAGGCTTATCACTGATTTTAAAAGGTCAGGGTTAAAAAGCTTATTAGAGTTGTTTTACTTACAGGGGCTGTTCGGAAAACTTAGCTGACTCAGCAGCACTGCAGTGTTTCTAGCTGCATCAGGGATGGCTGAATGTTTGAGTTCTAATTAATTCTCTGAAAATAATGGAAAATAAAATACCTATTAGCAAAATGTCTTTGTTCGCTTATGCCTCCCCTCCGCCCTCCCGTGACAATGTTGAAAAGATCTAATACAGCTAGTCCTTGACTTACGAGCACAATTGAGCCTAACATTTCTGTTTGCTAAGTGAGTCTTGCCCCATTACTTGACTTTTCTTTGCCACTGTTGTTAGGTATACTGCACGAATTCAGAAAGAGGGCTGTGAAAATACCTAAAGACCTTCACATCCTGGACATAACCTGTTTCAATTTCTTCCCTCAAGACAAGGCTATAGGTTATTGCACGACCAAAACAACCAGACACAAAGACAGTCCTCCTCCCCCTCGCTGCTATCACTCTGCTAAACGACTATGGTAATAGTCACAACACTGTCTATCCTAGGATGTCAAACCACCTAAGAAGGCTGCCTTATCTATTACCCTTCTCAACTTTTCATCTTTCCTATTACCTATTTTCTTCTTATGACTATGATATTGTTGTTTGTATATCATGATTTATGTTGATTGTCTTTATTTAGTCTCCTATTATGATTTATGTTTGCTTATTTAGTATCCAATGACTATCACTGAATTTATATCTTATGATTTATGATGATTGTACATTATGATTATGATTTATCACTTGTTGCTTGTATATACACTAATAGCTTATGCACCGGAGACAAATTCCTTGTGTGTCCAATCACACTTGGCCAATAAAGAACTCCTGTTCTGTTCTGTTCTGTTCTGTTCTGTTCTGTCCCGTCCCGTCCCATCCCGTCCCGTCCGTCCTGTCCTGTCCTGTCCCATTCCACTCCACTCCACTCCACTCCACTCTATTCTAAATTCTACTCTACTCCATTGACTTTGCTTATCAGAAGGTCACAAAAGGTGATCACATGACCCTGGCACACTGCAGGGTTTTGCAAATTTGTGGATTTTGATCACGTGACCCTGAGGATGCTGCAATGGTTGTATGTGTGAAAAGCGGTCATGTAACTTTTTTCAGTGCTGTTGTAACTTTGATTAGTGACACATTGGTCACTAAATGAATTGTTGTAAGTCTAGGACCACCTGTACAAGAATTCTAGTCCTGATGAAACACGCAGATGAAAAAGTCGAGCTGGATTTGAATTAGATGGATCATTGGAAGAGATCCAAAGGCTGGTAACAATGAAGGTAAAGCCAATTGTGTACTAACAAGTCTAACATCTGGGGAAATCCATGGAGATAAAATCCATGGAGAACAAAAAGTTTAGTGGAAAAGATATTGGGAGTGAAATAGGTAGGTATTAATACAGTTGATAATATGCAATATATGTGAATCATAGTTTGGGAGTTACATAAGCAAAGTCTACTTGCTTTATCCAAAATACAAAAAAAAACATATACTGCTGCAAGGTACAGAGAAATTAAAAGTTGTTCTCGAAGGAATACACATAAGATTCCCTTCTGACTTCTTCTGTAGTACCAGATGTTCTATAGCAGCATCTTAAAAAAATTCCTCTCTAGGACACTTAAAATAGACTTGTGTTTGTAACATCAGCAGTGTTATACCTGGGAAACAACACAGTTTCAAGTTGTGGAATGTTTTTGAACTAATTAAACTTTAGTCAATGATTCATCTAAATATCTTGAAACTACTTCAAAATTGAGACGTTAAGCTACCTAATAGGCAACATGTTTTGTACACAGTGAAGCACTCAGTATATCTTAAGTATATCAGAGTGTAAACATGCATTTGCTAGATATTTAAAATTTGAAGTAAGATGAGCAGCCTATACATTTTATAAATAAATAAGTGAAATAATAAATGGTTGAGAAAAGAAAAGTACTATGTGGATATGGATGTAGACTATCTGCATTTTGACCAAAGGAAGGAAAGGTTGGGCTTTCTTGTTTCTATACTGAAAGACAGCACCTGATCTGAAGGAAAGTCCATAATCAGGTATATAGACCAGGTGATAACACAGAAATGCTGTCTGATCATCCACTGTTTCAGCCTGGTGAAACCTGTTTGGCCCTTACACTTCCAGAAAGATATGCCTACTAGCCCTGTCCCAATATCCTGTATACATTCCCTTGCATCTTCTATCCTCAATCTTCTCTCATTCAAAAGTAAGAGCTTTTGATTGTGCACTGGTCATACCCATTTCTGACCTGGATTGACATAGTTACTGTTCTGACCTAGGCTTCATTTCCAGCTTGGGCAGAGTTATCTCAATTAATCCTGTGGAACTCTGCCAAAATCTTTCAAGATATGTTCATGGGGGAATGGTAAACAAAGTTCAAAACTAAGCAAGAAAATTCAAAACTAAACCAGAAGTCACGCGTGGAGCTGCGGGATGATTTCAAAGGAGTTCCAAATGAGTTGTTTCTTGCAAGTCATACATCCAGTAGCTCTTCTTTTAAGTCTTCTGGGAGGGTCGACCCCTCCCAGCCTTACTCCCAAGTAGCCCTTTTCCTTCACAACTGCTCTTGTTTTCTAGCAGCTCTGGGCATCCGTGCATTAGGAACTGGCATCCCCTCTCCTTCTGCATTGCTGCTATCAGACTCCGCAGGCTCTGGCACACAACTCCCAGATGGCCCTGGCCCCAACTCTGCATAGTGCCCACCTCTAGAACATTCTCCCTCTGGAGATTAGGATGATCCTGATCCTGCTGGTTTTTCATAAGGTCGAAAGACTTGATTTTATGTCCAGGCTCAGAGCCCTGAGTTTGTGAAGGGTTTTGTCTATTAGTTGTGAACAACCATAGATTGTAACATTATTTGTGGTTGCAGTGTATATTGTTATTATTGTGTTATAATGGAAATTTGTTTTTAATTGATTTGATGATTGTTTGCTGCCCAGAGTTACATATTGAGATGGGTGGCTATACAAATTGAATGAATGAATGAAATTAAGTGGGCTTCTATGAACATTCATTTGAATAAATAAAACTAAACAGAAAGAGAGAGAGAGAGAGAGAAGGCCTAGTGGTAAAACATACTCATATTCAACAGAACCCAAATAACTACTCCCTCTCCTTCAGACAAAAGAAGCAAAGTTGGAAAGATGACGTGCAGGATAATTGGGGGACAATGTAATGCACAGTCTTTATTTTTATACTCTTGGATAAAATGCCTGGAGGTCCCTAGATGACTTACAAGGTCCCTTCCAACTCTGTTAACCTGTAATCAGGGAGAGAAGCAACCTGGAATTAAGAAGAAACTTCCTAACAGTGAGAACAATTAACCATTGGAAAAGCTTGCCTTCAGATGTTGTGGGTGCTTCATCATTGGAGGTTTTTAAGAAGTGGGCAGTCACTTTTCTGAAAATGGTACAGGATCTCCTGTTTGAGCAGGTGGTTGGACTAGAAGACCTCGAAGGTCCCTTCCGGCTCTATTTTGACTGTATTGTAAGGAAGGTCCATTGCTGGATGCAATTCATCATTCTTTCATGCTTTTTCCCCTTTCTCTTTTACTAATGGTTCTGTTATTAACCTAATGATTTGTCCTTTCCCAGAAGTGCATATACTAAAAGTTAGTCTTGGAGAGAATGACTCACATCAGTGTTTCTCTGTTTTGGGTGAATTTATGCCAGGATTTCAGCCACAAAGCATTTACAATTAGGAATAGTTTTACTATGCATACAGGGCATAACTTTGTTTAATATAACTGTATAGGGATGCCAAATTCTAGGTGATCTCTTTCTAACAAGGAGGCTTATTCAAGCAGCAAGAACTAAATGTGAACACTTTTTCATTTTCCCCATTTTCTCTCTCCCGCTCCACTTTCCAAAGCAAACACTTTCATAAAATGGAATATCAATCATTTATGTTAGAGGTACACATTTTGAAGTTTAAATAAAAGATTAACAACAACAATAACAATATGTTTTGGAACACAAACATACTTTGCAGAGTGCTGATTTCGTTTAAAAAAAGGTTCCATGAGCAAACAGAACTTTTGTTGTTATTGCTCAGGTTTTCGTGTATTTTCCTCTGTGTGTTTTTAATCTGTCATTGGTTAGACTATAGGGTGCTATTACTGTTATTCTGTTGGCTCAAGTCACAAGAAAAGCACCTGGACAAAAAACCAAAATGAGTGCAAGCATCATTTCACAGTTTAGGCAGTAAGTTTCCTTACTTGGATAGCAGTCTTCCAATACTGTACTTGAAGGGAAAAGAGGTTGATTTATTCTCCATAGCACCTGAGGGCAGGATAAGAAGCAAAGGAAGCTGTCAGAGGGAGATCCAACCTAGAAATAAGGAGAAATTTCCTAACACTGAGAATGAATAAGCAATTGGACAGATTTCCTCTTGAAGTTGTAGATGTTCCATTGTTAGAGGTTTTTCAAGACAAGAGTGGACAACCATTTGTCTGGGATAGTATAAACTATTGGTATGTACCATCAAGTGTCAACCCTTAGTGGCCATGTAAAATTTTCTCTAGAATGGTTTCGTTGTATTCTCACTAATCCTCCTTGCATTTCCTAATCCTCATTTGCATGCGCCGCCGCTGGTTGGTTGACTAGCGGCGGGAAGTTTCAACCAATGTAAGTTGTCGGCCGGCAAGACAGGGGAATCCCATAAAAGTGGGTTTTTTTCAGGCCTGCCGGCAGGCCGGATTTATTATGCGTTGCTATCCTTTAAACAAGAGCTGACTGTTCACTGCGACTCGAGTCTACTCACTCTGCACGATCTAACACTTTCTGAAAGGGTAAAGAGCCATCTTTTATTAAAGACATCCTAATAAAATAGAATAGTAACCAAATTAGTTACTATAGCAACATATATCTCTTTTCAGTACAAGTTTCTTGTTGGTCGGTTGTAATCATACAACATTCTGGAATCTGGTGGCTGTTCCAGGAAGTACTGATAAAGAGAAATGATATCTAGGATGAGTCTTGCATACACTCTGTGAGCATGCACATTTCCTGACCAGTCAAAGGTTTATATAGATGATTAATTATAAGGAAATTTTGAAACTTTGAAGGACTGGGAAGCTGCTTTGCCAAAGTAGGAAATGAAACAGCCTGGATTTTGGAGATCTGCATATCCTTGTCCCTGGAACCTTTAACATTCAAGCATGCTTGCAGTATAAAATGGAATGCCCAAGATACTTATTATGCCATCACATACAGTAAATATGTATTCCAACACATCCCAGTGTGAGTTTTGTTTATAGAAAGTGGTGATTCAGTTACACATCAAAGAGAATCTGAAAATCCTCACCAAGTAATTTGAAAGTGTCTTTCAAACACTACTTTCTGCCATTGCTCTGGATTGTATTTTTCTTGCTACAAAGGCTTCAACAGGCCACTGAAGGTGATTGTTAGGATCATCCTTGTTCAGACAGTATTATTTACAATATTTTTCTACTGAGAATACGCTATTTGGATTATGAGCAGCTGAAGACCCCTGGGTCCCTCGGTGAGGGAGATGGGTGTTTTATCAACTGTGATAAATAAATAAAAATGAATATTTTGCTGCTTAAGGCAAGGGGCAGGTTGGCACCTTTCATCTTTCCATGTACAGAAATCAATAGTGAGCCACATGCCAGCTGGCAATGGATCAGGATTGTCCATCTCTCAATAGGCTAGTTTAGAAGATGCAGTAGTGGCCATATATAATTCACAACCAGTAAAGAGAGGGGAATAGTCTAGAACAGTGATGGCGAACCTATGGCACAGGTGGCACGCGGAACCATTTCTGAGGGCACGCAAGGCGTTTCCCTGTCAGCTCCAGTGCGCTTGCATGGGCTGGCCAGCTGATTTTTGACCTTGATTCACCCTCCGGAGGCTTCAGGATGCAACAGGCAAATTGGAAGTGACTTCCAGTTTGTCCGTAGGGTCGTTTTTCATCCTCTGAAGGCTTCAGAAGGCTTCCCTGAAGGCTCCAGAGGCTTCCCTGAAGGCTCCAGAGGCTTCAGGATGCTTTCTTGAAGGCTCCAGAGGCTTCAGAATGCTTCCCTGAAGCCTCCAGAGGGTGAAAAATGGCCCAACAAGCAAACCGGAAGTCCATTCCTGAACCTCCAGTTTGCCCATAGGGCCCTTTTTTGCCTTCAGGAGGCTTACCTGAAGCCTCCGGAGGATGAAAAACAGCCCAACGGGCAAAATGGAAGTTCTGAACCTTCCGGAGGATGAAAGTGCATGCGCAGTGCAGTGTGTGTGTGGGAGTTGTGTGCTGGAATGTGTGCATACACTAGCGCATGCGCACTGCCATTTTTTGCACACAAGAAGAAAAAGATTAGCCTAGACTAATTGGGGACCTGGCACTGCTGCTACTCACCATGTATTATCCATGTTACTTGCTTCACTCTGCTTAAGGGCAGGATCAGACCTAGATTATGCCTGGCATCTTTGTTTAGTCAATTGCATTGTTTTTAATCATAGCATGCATTTATTTGTTGTTGATAAGTTTTATATTTGCTGGGGAATAACATTTGGAAATATGGTTCTACAGAGTTTCCTAATCAAATGAATTCAGTGAATCTGATTGGTATGAAGAAGAAAGAAAATTATATGAAACTGATGAAAAGTCAATTGCAAAGTCAGAGTTTTTTTCTTCTCTTTTACATATGTTTGCTGTATCTCCTGGAAGATGCTTTAACTCATTCTGCAGTATGGACCTGCTTCATTTGCTGAAATTTATAGTGAAGTATTTGTAACTTCTTCCCATTTGTCTTCTTTTTAGATTATTTAGAAATGTAGGGAACAACATGACTAGTCAACTCTGGTTTTTTTGCCTCAAACCAGGTAACAAAGAATCTATGTTCATTATTAATAACATAATATACTTGAATGTTTCATGAACTTATTTAATATAAAGGTAGTCCTCAACTTACAACCACAACCGAGACAAAAAAATTTGTTGCTAAGCAAGACAGCTGTTAAGTGAATTTTGCCCCATTTTTCAACCTTTCTTGCCACAGTTGTTAAGTGAATCACTGCAGTTGTTCAGTTAGTAACACAGTTGTTAAGTGAATCTGGCTGCCCCATTGACTTTGTTTGCAAATGTTTATAAAAGCTGATCACATGATCCCGGGACACTGCATAAATAAATAAAGTTGCCAAGCATCTGAATTTTGATCACATGACTTTGAGGTTGTTGCAATGGTTGTAAATGTGAAAAACAGTCATAAGTCACTTTTTTCAATGCCATTGTAACTTTGAATGGTCACTAAATGAATTGCTGTAAGCCGAGGACTACCTGTATTAGTTTTATCAATTGATAAGGCTGCCTCACTTTCAATTGCATCTCTTTCGGTATCATAGGTTGCCATTAGTGCTATGATCCATTTATCTATCTCAAAGCGTGCAGAATGTATGGAATGGAATTTGCTTCACCTGTCAATTCACAATCACATTCCATTTTAATATGGAACCAGAATATTTGGAATACATTTTGACATTGTGCATATTAAACTGCTTCGGTGTGTGCAAAGCATGTCTGACTGATAATAAGACTGATAATGGAAGACACACTTTCTTTTCTTTTTTTATTATGGAGGATCCCAAAAGAGCTTCGCTTTGTATGGGTCGTATACATTAATGTTTACAATATTAAATATGATGCATTCCCCACTGCTTCCTCTTCTCACAATTGTTGGATCAGATTTTAATATTGGATTATTTTTCAACATAGACTGTAAAATAATATTGATTTTGAGGACATTGAGAGGTGCTTGGGCACCATTGGGGGTTTCAGGGACTGAGGAAACGGGCCTCTAAATACAATGCAATTTGTGCAAACATATATACAAACATTTCACTAGATGTTGATCACAAAGAGTCATTAAAAGGTGTGTCCATTGATTGACTACAGAGATTCTTCCAAAAAAGTTGCCTACACAGATAGCCATAAAACATCTTCAGGAGGTCTAACCAGAACATACTACCTGTGTGTGTGTGTGTGTGTGTTGTGTGTGTTAGGTCCTACTCAAAACCTTTTCAGAAGACTTGCTAGCAGAACTCCTGACTCAAACTATAATCAGGAAAAAGCCTGTTTTTTGTTCGAAAAGCCCTTCTCTAAATTATGACTCATTCCTACCATTATTTATCAGAATCATCCATAGCTGTTGTTGATAATACAAATCCATACAATTGTTTCAGCTAATTGCCTTACTAAATCTTTTCCTAGAATGCTAGAGCTAATTGCACTAATTGCTTCACTTTTCCTAATATGATAGTACTTAACATTAGCTGATATAATTGTCTTTTAACAGTCGTCTTTTAACGATAATCTTCTGACAAGGTTAGCCTTGAAATAATTGTCTAGATTCTTTCTAGGCCTGGATGTGGAATGTGCTTTTTGATCATCTTTGGCAGGAACAGGATGGGGTTTCTCTCACGCTCAGGAGGACTTTAAAGAGAAGCAGAAAGAAGTTTAAAAAATGATATCCCCAAAATTATATTGTGATGATGGTCTCTTTACAGGACAAGCAGAAAATACTGTTTAAGAATTGCTCTTGTAAGTTAATACATTTTTAAAATTCAAAGCATTTCATCTAAGCAAATAAAAAATACCATATTAAAACACCACATAGCTAAATTTTGGGTAAGAGACATCTCCTGCTTAGCTTATTCGTTGGTTTTTTTTTTAAAAAAGAGTATGCATAAATAAGTGACAACAGAACCAGTTTTGCCGTGCTTGATCTCTCATTATACCTTTGAAAATTATTGTAATGATTTATTTATATTTGCTCTGTACTAAAGCATCTCTCTGGTTAAGAGTAAGAAACAACTTTTCAGCTGATATTCTAAAAGCTGTTAAAGTAGTATGGGCTGTACATATAAAAGAGGTTCTCTCAAATAGGCTGATCTAAGCCATATAAGGCTTTAAAATTAAACCCTTAAGCCATATAAAGCTTAAACCCTAAGCTATATAAGGCTTTAAAATTAAAGCCTTTGTACTTTGTCTGAAAATGAATTAGACAATTTAAGTACAGGCATAATATCATCTCTTAATATTCTTTCCATAAACAGCTTGGTTGATAAGTTTTGTACCAAGTGAAGTTTCTAGATTAAACACAAGATCAACTCCGCATGGAGGGCATTGTTAGATTGAAGCCTGGAGATTACCAGAACATGTCCCACTCTTTTAAGGACATGATCATCCAGGAAAGGATGCAAGTGGTGTATTAAATGAAGTTGATAAAAGGTGTTCCCTCCAGCCTGGGAAATCAGGAATAAATTTGGGTCCAGAGGGACTGTTCCAAAGGAAAAAAGTGATGGAGTCAAGCAATGTGTTTACTGAAACAATATTAAAAGACAAACATTGATGAAGGTGAAAATAAACACTGTTGTGATATAGTTTATGTTAATGGACTATCATTTGTACAGGTGTTTGTGTGCGTGTTTCTCTCTCTCTCTCTGTATATGCCTTGAAGTCAATACTGACTCCTGATGACTTCTGGGACAAGTCCCTGCAGTTTTCTTGGCAATGTTTTCCAGGAGTGATTTGTCATTGTCTTCTTCCTAGAGCTGAGAAAGATGACCGGCCCAAGGTCACTCAGTTGGCTTTATGCCTAAAGCAGAATTAGAAGTCAGAGTCTCTGGTCTCTAGTCTAGTGTTTTAACCACTACACAACTTGACTCTTATTTCTAGAGGAGATACTTTTTATGCAGTGTTGTCCACTTAGTTATTATCCTTTTCAAAATTAACTTTAGTAGTAAGAAATGCAGTATAATAATTAATGTTATAAACAAATCAGTAATATTTAGTTTTGAAATCCAAGTGTAAAGAATCATTTGAATAGAATAGAATAAACAGAGTTGGAAGGGACCTGGGAGGTCTTCTAGTCCAACCTCCTGCTTAGGCAGGAAACCCTAGAACACTTCAGACAAATGGTTATACAACATCTTCTTAAAAACCTCCAGTGTTGGAGCATTCACAACTTCCAGAGGCAAGTTGTTCCACTGATTAATTGTTCTGTCAGGAAATTTCTCCTTAGTTCTAAGTTGCTTCTCTCCTTGATCAGTTTCCACCCATTGCTTCTTGTCCTACTTGTCCTCAGGTGCTTTGGAGAATAGTTTGACTCACACTTCTTTGTGGCAACTCCTGAGATATCGGAATACTGCTCCCCTAGTCCTTTTCATTAAACTAGAGACACCCAGTTCCTGCAACCGTTCTTCATATAGCTTGTGGATCTTTTAAAAACAATTCTTAAGACATATTTATGTAATATGGAACATTTTTCATAAATCCTAACAATCAAACGTAAGAAAAGTGCAGAGGAGTCAAAGGGCTCAGGTGACCATTTAGTACTAATGGATAGGGCCAAGATTTGTGAGTGATGAACTTTGAAAGTAGCCATTCTTAAAACTCTATCGACTATTTTGTCAATTGGTTTTCAGAAGGTATTTAAAGGAAGGTCAAGTTCCTCTACAAATGTATTACAAACCATTCTTACTTTCTGACTTGAAATGCTTGGAAATGTGGATTCAAGGTTTATCTTGCCTTCTTGTTCTTGCTTAGGGTCCCCCTTGACATGTTGAAAAAAAAGAAGAAGAGTATTTACCCAGCAACCTACATCCTATTTCAAGACCGGCCAATATATATCTATTTTTAAACAGAATCAAAAAGTTTCTACTCGGTTTTCAATTAGGTTTCTCTAAAGCATAATTTGAATTGGGCATAGAACCCCCCTGATCATATTATTTTCATGATTTGACACAGCAAGCCAAGGTGAATCATTCAGAAATATAAAAAAAAACCAATTGTAATGTTGGATATAAAACAGCAACATAGAGGGAGAATCATTGGCTTCTTCAAAAATATATTCCCTCTATGGCAGCTCATTGTAATGCAAGCTGCTTTTGTTTGGCTGTACTTTTTTTCATTAGCTGTCTTCCTAAAATGCTTTCAGGGTGCCTATCTATTAGTTAAGCATCAAAATAAATTAGCCATTGTGCTTTTAGGCAGCCTGGAAAAGAATGCGACAAGGGAGATGTCCCCAGTCCCATCACAGTGCATGTTGCATAAAAAGAGACGATATTGATTGCAATCAATTAAGAACTGTTGCCAGAACATTTGCACAGCCTCTGAGCCAAACGGAGAAAGAATTACAGCTGACATCCCTTTCAGACTCTGACTTCATTTGCATGTGAAAGGTCGCAAATTCCAGTTAATTATTAGAGGGACACAAAGCCAAGGTACAGATAATGTATTTTTTTCCAAGAAAATTCTGGCTTCCGTGTCTCTATTTTCCTCTCATCTCTGCCCACTTCAAACCTCTTTTTATTAGTAGCAGCATCTGCACAGCCTAAACATTCTATCCCTATTGATGAAATAGGTAGATAAAATAATAGCACACTTTGCCTTCAAAGCTGATCTAATGTAAAAAAATAAATCTCATCTAGGAGAGCCATTTGGAGTCAGTCTGTCTGTCTGTCTCTTTCAGTTCATATGTGAGGTAAATATGAATGTGTACGGATGTGGCATACCTAGATTTTATTCCTTTTTGTGTCTCTGGCTAGTTCCCTTGGTGTATGCATTGAAGAACTATTACAAACAATTACAAAGGAGAAACTAAATAAGCAACTCTGTCAAATGTAATAATCCCCATCACCACCCAAAGGAGAATCACTATTTGACAAAAATGTGAGATAACATCAACTATTCTAAGGTGTTAAAAACAAATACATTTTGATAAAAGGCACTGCCATTTCCCCCCTTCCTTTCTCCATCTAACAGGAGAAATAAAAAATATTGCTACCCCTTGAAAGGGTATTAATCCTTTGCTATTCTTTCAGGATAATTGCTCCATGTTCTTCTGTGCCAGATGCTCAGAGGACTGGATTTATAAAGGTTTATAAAGATTCCCTTTTCTCTATAGTTGACATAGAAATGAATAGCACCTAGAGAAATTGATATTTATTTTGCATAAAAAATGTTTGACCACGTCTCACCATCAATTTTGATTACAGAATAATTAAGCCATCATAGAGTTTTCCTAATTTCATGTGCTGCAGCTGTCAAATTGCCTGCATTTATTCGTTCCTGAAAACCTGTACGTGTCTAATGAGAATCAAGATACTTCTGCCGGTCCCAGGGGGTATTCTAAAAGCATAATAAAATTGTTCTTCCTCCACTGGTTATTTAAGTCTCTTACAGGCTCTTTACGAATGCCCCAGAAAGGTTGTAGGCCTTTGCCATCTGTTCAGAGATTCCCAACTAAGGAGGCAAGCAAAGAAAATACATTTGCAGTTTTATAAAGCAGAAAGAAGAGTAAACTTAGAGCACATAAACTGTCACCTTGAAAAGTGGGGCATGGGAATTCATGGGCTGACTTTTCTGCTATATATATATATATGTGGTGAGCAGAACAAGCTCATTCTGAAGGAGAAATGGGGCTTAAAGTCCTTGTAATAAAATTAAATGAAAATGCTAACACCGATTTCTGTCAAAATGAGTTGAGAAGAGAGGTTCTGCTTTAGAGGTTTGCAGGCAAGTTATAAAATGGCCCATGTTTATGCTCCACGGGGAATATTATGACAAATGACCCAGATTTTACAGCTACATTTTGTTTTGGGGGATTAAAAAATGTGCTCAGTAAAAAGGTTATTTATTCAAATATCTCTTATAATATTCTCTTTGGGCTTATTCTGCTGAATGGCCTTGGAGCTTCAAAACTTGTTGTTAGTTGCGAAGTCGTGTCCGACCCATTGCAAACCCATGGACAACGTTCCTCCATGCCTTTCTGTCCTCTACCATCATCTGGATTTAAAATTTACAATTGTGTAAATCCAAAATTTTCTCCCCACACAAATACAATTATTGAGCTGTTTTCACCACTACAGTGGCAAGTAGTCTACTTCTCAAAAGCTTATCCTGGAGCTAAGACTGGTCAGAGGACAATAATCTATTAAATGCCATCCTTTGTGGAAAAATGTCTATAGAGATTCTCAGTCATCCAGGTCATGGTTGTCCCAAAGACGCTTTTTCAAAAGGCAACTGGAATTTGTTTTTCCTTGAAGATGTTTCACTTCTCATCCAAGAAGCTTCCTCAGTTCTGAGTCAATCTGACTTTATTCTCATGTCAGAACTGAAGAAGCTTCTTGGATGAGAAGGAAAAGGTCTTCTGGGGAAAACAAAGGAAGTCCAGTTGCCTTTTGAAAAAGCACCTTTGGGACACCTTTGTTGAAAGGATGACCAGGTCAGGTTCAGATTTAAGGTAAAGACATTCTGGAATCTAGAACATAGAACTGCAGTTTGTTCAACAATACTGAGGACTGGGCAATATGGTCAACAGACATACAACTCTTCTGTTCAGCATCTTCAACACTAACAATGAGGTGAATTTTAGTTCTTTTCAAATTTTAATTGTTGTTATGAAATGTATGAATATACACAGGTGTTATGTGTTAATGCAACCATCTTTGATTTTTTTTATTGCCTCTTGGTAATGTGAAAAAGCCATCCGTATCATGGAAACCTTTTCCCCACAGATTTAGACTACTGTGAAGGAGAACAAACCCCAATGATTTCCCTGTCAAGATCATACAATATTACTGGGTAGATATCAGATAATATTTGATGTTGAAAATTAAATAAAATTCTGATTCCCTAGGCTCCATTATATTAGATAACCCTGTGCTTATACTAATACTGACTGCCTGACTTACAATCAAAATTCTTGTCCCAAGTGCAGTAATAAATCAAGGATTATCAGTAAAGTATAAAATATCCATTGTTCTCTCTCATGCTTCATAAGGAACTGTTGGAAAAAATATCCACCCGGGTTCAGTTCCAAGTGGGGGAAAAGACCCTGGAAATATGGAGACTGTTTGGAAAGATGGTTTAATAGTGGACAGGAGCAGATGGCTTGAGTTCCTGAACAGAAAAGGCGACCACATGCTTTTCTTGGGTGAAGAAAAAAAAAGAAAAAAAGGGGCATTGCTGAGAGTCCCTGATTTTTTTATACCCTTTGCTGGGCCCCACCTTAAGAGTTTCCTGTTCCTGTATAAGAAATGCACTCTGATTGGTGGTCAGACTACCAGGGGGCGGGTGTCTTAGCTAACCTTTTAGGCTGTCTGCCAGGCTTGCTTGAGTGCTGGCTGATGTAATTTTCCAGGTGGTATGTGGTGAGTTTCTGTTTGCTAGATGGGTCTGCCTGAAGAGGGTAGATCTTTGTCATGTAGAATAGACTGGCCCAGGCTTTAATGGTCCATTGACAAAAGTGGCGGCTATTAATAGTGTTTCCTACCTAAAAACATGTTTCTCCATTTCGCATCCACGGAAATATAATATTCCGCCTTTTTTAATATTTCCTGAAATATTTCATTCCTCTAGGAGGGGGGTAGGTGCTAACTTCCTACAGAACTCTTGTCAAATCACATTCCCACTGTGTGTGTCACAGACACTCAGCCCAAACTTGAGAAAATAGCATGGAAATAAAACCCTAGGTAAAGGATTCAGCCAATATATCACCAATCATTTGCCTCTGAAAGGGAAAGAGACAGGCTTTTGCAACTGATGAGGCACCCTAGATAACATTTTCCCATATTGGCATCATTTCCCTTAGGACTGGCAAGGAGTCTATCACAATTAGTGCTTTCATTCAGCAAAGCTGATCTCATACTGGCTGGCAAAAGGGTTTGGTGTTGGCAATTAATTCCATGTTTTATTCATTCGGGAATTTTTTTTAAAGCTGCAAATCAGAATGCCACCCTGTGCATTGCTAACTACTTTAGGAAGCACCAGGATTGCAAATAAAAGGGTGTTTTGCATACCAATCGGGCTAGCTCTTTTCAGAAGAGATAAATTTAGTTCTGTATTTATCTCACTAATTGTGTTTGCAACATTGCAGTCAAAAACAGCCTTCACCTCCAATTTACATTATGCAAAACAATTCATCTTTTCAAGTTGCAAATCCAAAAAGTGAGCCATACGCTGCCTCCTGGGACCAGAAAATACATTGTGTGAACTGCCAATCCATACAAATCAGATTTATTGGGAGAGGGGGGGGGGTAGAGAAGAGGTTAGATAATACCATATAAACCATCAGAGAATAATCACTCTGGAGCATGTGCATTCTGCAAATTAACTCTTGAAAGAAAAATGACCAAACACATGTTGCTTTGTTTCCACATAATTTTAAAAGGGATGAAACAATATATTTGCCTTCTATCCTCAGAGGTAGGAATTAAGTCTTAAAGTAATACAGGTAGTCCTCGACTTACAACAGTTCAATTAGTGACTAAATTGGAAGTTACAACGGCACTGAAAAAAGTGACTTATGACCATTTTTCACACTTACAACTGTTGCAGTATCCCCACAGTCACATGATCAATATTTGGATGCCTGGAAACTGGTTCATATTTATGACCATTGCACTATCTCAGGGTCATGTGATCTCCTTTTGCGACCTTCTGACAAACAAAATCAATGGGGACATCAGATTCACTTAACAACATGTTACTAATTTAACAATGGCAGTGATTCACTTAAAGACAAATGGCAAGAATGGTCATAAAATGGAGCAAACTTAACAAATGTCTCGCTGAGCAACAGAAATGTTAGGCTCAATTGTGGTCGTACGTCTAGGACGAAATGTATCGTAACTGACGAGAACCTTCTCTAACCCAAGCTGGCCTAGTTTATCTTCAGAAGTATTAGCCAGACAAGGAAGTTTTCCTTATCCTCAGTGCAAACACAAAACAAACATTTCTGCTGTCATACCAAGCAAAGAGTCCATCAGTGGTGATGCTGGAGGAATTCAGACTTCAGATTTGGTGAATTCTAGTAAGAATCAAAATGAACCCACTTGCTTGACTCATGCATTGGTCAGAATGGAGTTTCCCACACATCTTCATGTTCCTTGAATGTTCAGATGTAGCCCTGGGTATAAAAACTGCATAAAGGTAAAGGTTCCCCTCGCACATATGTGCTAGTCGTTCTAGGGGGCGGTGCTCATCTCCGTTTCAAAGCTGAAGAGCCAGCGCTGTCGAAGACGTCTGCGGGGTCATGTGGCCGGCATGACTAAATGCCAAAGGCCCACGGAATGCTATTGGCTTTCCACCAAAGTGATCCCTATTTTTCTACTTGCATTTTTACATGCTTTTGAACTGCTAGTTTGGCAGAAGCTGGGACAAGTAATGGGAGCTCATTCCGTTATGCAGCGCTAGGGATTCAAACCGCCGAACTGCCAACTTTCCTGATCAACAAGCTCATCACCTTAGCCACTGAGCCACTGTGATATGATATGATATGATATGATATGATATGATATGATATGATATGATATGATATTATATGATATTATATGATATTATATTATATTATATTATATTATATTATATTATATTATATTATATTATATTATATTATATTAGTATAGCATAGCATAGCATAGCATAGCATAGCATAGCATAGCATAGCATAGCATTGCATTGCATTGCATTGCATTGCAGTGTATTGTATTGTATTGTATTGTATTGTATTATTAATTATATTACATTACATTATTATATTATTATATTAATTATAATAAAAACTGCATAGTATATATTTAAAAATATGTATTTGAGAAGCATTTATATTTTGCAACTGAATACCCTTAAATCGTGCATTTTCATATATATCCTTAAATGATCCTGCCTGGCTTCTAAGATCCACAAGAGAGAGACACCCCACTTAGGCCCACTATCATTAGAGCTTCATTTGAAAAGCATAATGAAGAAAGCTAATTTGATGGCTGAGCCTCGACTTTGAAATATGCCATCAACAAAGGTCAGATTAGCTTGACTGCTATTATCTTTGCAACAGAAAGAAATAGCTTTTATTCAAGAAGCACTTGACTTTTAATGGGATTTGCAAAGCAGATTTTAATGGTTTCTTTCTTTTATTGTTGTGTTTAATTATTTTAATTTTCATTTCAAGTTGAATTTTATTTTGCTAGCAGCTCTGTATAAGGACTTCTTCATACTTGGGTAAGGCATTAATGTTTAAGAAAGAATAACTAAACATGGGGTTAATGAGTGAAGTCATGTGAAAGTCTACATCAGTGTCAATTAGTACAACGACAATTTTGCTGCAAATGAGGCGATCTATAGCCACCATATGTGGGCTGTAGCCAAAACATCTGGAAAACACTAGGCCATTTGTGGGCTAATTAATAAAAGAAGAGCAGTTTTAAAATCTTGATGGTTTCCATTAATACACTAATTGCTTCTTGTTTTTTTAGTAGATTTAAAAACAAAGAAGTACAGGTAATCTTTGATTTACAACCACCCAAAATTTATTTTAAGTGAGACATTTGTTAAGAGAGATATGATCTTTTTTGTCACATTTGTTAAGTGCATCACTGCAGTTGATGGTTAGTAACTTGGTTGTTAAGTGATCTGACTTTCTCGTTGATTTCCCTTGTCAAATGGTTGAAAAAGGTGATCCCATGACCTTGGGATACAGCAATGGTCATAACTATGAGTCAGCAGCCAAGCATCTGAGTTTTGATCACATGATCATGGGGATGCTACAAAGGTCATAAGTGTTGTGGCCTGTTGGCCGCCGGTCCCTCCAGCAACCGAATCAGATGAGGAAGCATCGTGGGAATCAGAGCTGGCATCAAGGCAATCTGAAAGCTCCGAGGGGGAAGAGGAAATGGAGCATTCAGAGATAAAGACAGAGTCAGAGACTGGGCCGTCCATCAGTCCTCAGATGGAGAGTCAACAGCCCACAGGTCTGGAGGTGGCTGAGTAGGAAGA
>JANHFT010009723.1:423533-438648 GCA_032467955.1 Pseudoxenodon macrops
TTTTGTAGATTTTTTCTGGGTTTTTTTCCCTTCGGCACATGTGCAGAAACCGAGTTTCCAGCACTGTGCATGCATCGCCATCTTGTTTTCAGCCTTAAAAAAAATTGTAATTTTTTTGTACTGTGTATGTGCGTGTGTGCAAAGCGGCATGCCCATTCAGTGCAGGAGACAGCAAAATGGCGCCGAGGTAAGTTAGAACCCACCCCTGTCTGTGACCCAGTGTCGGGTCTCAGCCCATTCAGAACAGGGCTACTGAAGTGGAGGTTAGTATGTGTGTGAAGCTGCATTTGTGAAAATGCTGCACAAGTGCGCAAAACCATCCTATCTCCCACTTGCTGTCAACACCATCACTTCTGTCAGTCCACCAAGCGGGAAATGCTGAGTACCACTGCTTTAAAAATTATAATTGTTAAGCAGAAGTATGTTCTTTCCCTGCAATATACTGTAAAAAAAAAAGAATAGTAGTTTAGCTATGACATCAATCATGTAAAATCAGAAAATCAGACATAAGTCATTCAACATTTACAGTATAACCTTCTCAAAGAAAATAATATTGTAGCTGAAATCTGAGCACAGAATTAGAAGTGTAATTATTATAACAATGTTTATTGGTTTGTTTTACTTTTTTTTTTAGGTTGCCCTGATTTGCCCTAACATTTTCTTCCTCCTCTTTTTTTTATAAACCACATCTTTGCCTCAATAGTTGCTAGATGAAAGCATAAACTCTACAGAGTGCCATTATCAAACAAGTATCTGACAGAAATGTCAAAGGCATAAGTTATTGGTTCTGTCCTCTTGAAACCTCAGGATATGTTCCCCAAGTCAGTCTTTTATAGAGATATATTATCTCTGAGAGAATTTCCTGTCAAACTATGTTAAATAAATAAAAGAGAGAGGTGAAATATCAGCAACAAATGGAACCAAATATTATGCCTGAAATAACAAACCCAGGTATTTACCATGGTAATCTGATGTGTATTTTTAATATTGTCAGTCAGGGTTCCCTAGCATAGGTGGGGACCCTAACATTTTCTACTCATTTAACACAATATTATATTTCTGCATGTTTACAATTGGAATAGTATAATATGTAAAGAGAATGATTTTGATGTTTCCATTGAGAAAGTGGGGATTATTAAACCAGAAACTGAAGTCTTTTTGTAGTTTGACATTCAGAATATGTGATTTACTAATTCAACCCTTTTTTATTAGTACTTTGAAGTACCTTTGAGAGAGAACAGTTTTAAAAACAAAAGCGGGATTCTGTGTCCTTACATGCATCATTAATGTCATAGGTCATGATTGACTGGTACAATCAAAACAAGTCAATTAGAAGGCCAGAAATAATTCTCACAGAAGCTTCAATTAGGTTTCATAGGATAATCTAAACTTTTGCTTCTTTCTCTTTTATGTTTCAACAACAATGTAAAGGTTTCCCTATCTAGTCATGTCCTACTCTAGGACATGGTGCTCATCTCTATTTCTTGGTCGAGAGAGCCAAAGACGTTTTCTGTGGTCATATGTCCAGCCTGGCTATATGCCAAAGGTGCACAGAACACTGTTACCTTCACACCAAAGTGGTACCTATTCATCTACTCGCATTTGCATGCTTTTGAACTGCTAGGTGGGCAGGAGCTGGGGAACCAATGGGCGCTCACCCCGTTGTGCAGTTCTCAGTTCTTCTCTCCTCTCCTCCCTCCACCCTCCCCTCTCGTTGACTGTATTCTACTACTGAATCTCCTGGTTTTCTATTAAATTCACTGTTGTTGTTGTCTAGTGTTAAAGGATAGTTTAGTAAGAGATAAGGACTAAAGAAGCCAAGGTATCAGATGTCAGTTGCTACTGGCTTGGCCCTGATCCACGAACCGGTAGCAGCAGTGGTGGCATGTGGAAAAGTGGCTGAGTTTTTCACAATTCTCAAGAATCCTAGTGTTGAGCCACGGTGGTGCAATGGTTAGAGTGCAGTACTGCAGGCTACTTCTGCTGATTGCTGGCAAGACCGAGCGCGGGATTTACGACCCATTACTGCAAGGTATGTGTTGTTCAATGCTCTATAGAGCTAGAAACGTGAGGAGATATGATGGAAGGATTTCTGTGGGGACTCCCATAACAATTGCATTATAATAATACTGGAGGTAATCTGAGGTGCCAGGCTGATCTTCACACTAATCCCATTGAATGCTAAATTGCCCTTAATAAAAACAAGATCATATTTGTGCCATTTAATAATTGAATTTTATAGTTTAGGACTGTTTAGGAATGTTTGTAGCCTACTTAAAGCCACAAAATGGAAGTGATTAGAACATAAAGCATATGTATATATTATACTAGGCTATCATTTGCTCTGAATCATGTACATATTTAGAGAAGTTATATATTTCTGAGCATCACTTACTGAGAACATACAAATGGGAATTACCATCTTGGCTTTTCTATATATTGCGTTATCCAATATTGGAAAACAAAGTTGCCTATTTTTTGATTCAACAAAGCATGTTTAAGTCACTAAAGGTAAGGTTTTATATTTTATCTCTGATTAGTAAAGCTCATACTGACATATATTTTCCAACCAAATTTGCTTTATGTTATTCTTCCTGGGTGATTATTAGCAATGCACAACTACAAGGAAGACGGAATGTCATTCTTAGTGATTGTATCAATGGCTTTTTATAAAAGAATATAAATAGCAATACAGTGAAAATAAGACACCTATGGAATTCATTACCGTAAGGTGTGAGAATGACTATTAATTTAAATGGAAGTAGAAAAACTCATGTACTATTACGCTATTGATTGTGACTTCTATGTAGAGCCTCTTGAATCATAAAAAAGCATACGAGCAATTAAGGATATATAAATATGTTGGCTGGCTGACTAACAATGTTGAATGCTGGGCTAGACGGGCCTTTCACCTGCTTTAGCAAGCCTCTTATGCAAGCTAATTCTGGCATAAGGTGCAGTAGTGGCTGCGTTTTTCACAATTCTCAAGAATCCTAGTGTTGAGCCACGGTGGTGCAATGGTTAGAGTGCAACTTCTGCTGATTGCCGGCTGCCTGCAATTTAGCAGTTCAAATCTCACCAGGCTCAACATTGACTCAGCCTTCCATCCTTTCGAGGTGGGTAAAATGCAGACCCAAATTGTTGGGGGCAATATGCTGACTCTGTAAACCGCTTAAAGAGAGCTGTGAAGCGGTATGTAAGTCTAAGTGCTATTGCTGGTTCATTAGCAAACATTATGATGATATTAAAAAAATCACGCCTGTAGCTTGATGGTTTTACTCTATTTTTTGAAAAAAAGGATTGATGTAATATTTTAGGCAAGTATATTAAAGTAAACTTATTTTTCAGGCTTTCTTATCTTATTAATATCTTATTAAAATAAGATATTTTTCAGTCTCTCGCCACTGCTCTTGCTCCAGATCTTCTTCCCTATGCTACACTACACTAAATAAATTAACAAGTGAGCAACATGACTGCCACATACCCATACAGGCATCCCTATTACACAGCCTGTCAATGGCACTCAGAAATCTGCTCAAATGTGACAACTTCACTGCAGAAGGTCACTTCCACCCCCCCCTCAAGTGACTTTCTCCCACATAGCTTGGTAACCATTCTGATCCAACCATTCTGAGGAATGATTTGTGAGGAAAGAATAAGAAACACGCTATATCTTTTTGGCGAATTCATTGGGGAGGGGGAGAGGGAAATCCCTTCAAATGAGAGGAAAAAACAAGCAGGTACTTGAAAATTGTATTTAATTATATCTGAACCTAAAATATGTAAAATGTATGTTACGCTGCCCTAACACACACACACTCTCTCACACACACCTCCTTGTCATTTCTGTTTGTTCTCTTGCATTGAGATAAAAAAAAAAGGAAGGCATGAGGGAGATTTCTGTCATCCCTTCCTGAGTCATTTTAAATGTATTATCCTATGGGCATCTTCTAAAACTTAAGCTCCTAGTAAAGCTAGATGGATTTACTCCCAGGCAGCCTGGCTAGTGCAATTTATGCTAGAGACTGTAATTCTAAGAGTATTTGATGGGCCAATGAGTGAAAGAGAACGTGGCATTTTAACGTCTGACAACTTTTAGTCAGATTTTGGAAGTGGAACCCCCCTTCCCCCATTTTGCTACATTTAGACAAATATTAAAATTGTACTTCTGTGTTAAAGGTAGTCACTTCTGACTTAGCATTCTTTGAGCTTCATCTGAAGTGTCCTGTCCATGTTTAACCAGCTTCTTGTTTCACCTTCTGTTTATGTGATTCTTGCTTGACTTCCTCACTATAACAATGCAAGGCCCAACCGTTGACTGGCTGTTCTCTTCTAGGGAAGCTTCACATTTTAAAAACCAGCACTTCCTGCAAGTTTCACATTTGTATAAAATACTTATGCTCGCCCCTCTTTCCTTTGTGTCTTGGCAAAAGCTTCTTTTTTCTCTCCCCCCCAACAACAAAGCCTCCATTTCATTCTCTTCTCTTGGCTTGCTGCCATCAACACACACTCGGCAGCCACAGTTTTTGTTCTCTGTTGGGGAAATTTCATTTGACCCTCTCAAGTTGGGCAGGAGAAGATATTAGATTTGTTGACACTGAAGTGCTTTTATCTGAATGCCGCAAAAGAGGTACAATGAAAAGATTGCAGCTGTTCAGCTAATGTGTTAGACCTATTACAGGGATCATATGCATTTACAAGTGGCACATCACTGAAAGTCCTACTTACCTTAACAGCTGTGCACCTCTTTCGTAGCAAATGTGTGCATCTCTCCACTCGCTTTGCATACCTTGCATAGCTTGGAGTGAAACAAGTGGCTTTTGATGAATTGACAACCATAGAGACCCCAGCAGTTATAAGCATAGAAGGTGGTCCTTTATCTTTACCCCGTGCTAAGTCTTTTAGCTTGTCTCCACAGAGTATGTTGCATTTTTTCTATAACGGATCTTTAAAGATGAAACATCCTCACTCTAATCAGTCTTTCTGTGTTATGCAACCCTCTGCTTGATATTTATTAAAGCCATCGTTTCTGCCTTGTTGTTATGATTCTGCCATAATGATGTGCATCTCTTTGCCAGGAAAGTATTACAAAGATGTCTAGGGATTGTAACACTTTTGATCCAACACATCTGAATGATTCTAGATTGGGAAAAAAACAGCTATTTTAGGTGGGTGCTCAGGACAAAACTAAGATTTATACCCAGTTCTCCTTGCAAACAAAATGCTTATGAAACTGTCCCGAAAACTGATGCTTATTTTTTTTTAAGTAGCAGAAAATTGGGGGTGGGTGCATAGATCCTGATTCAAACCTCCAGACAAGGTGATCATTTACTATATATAGACATACTTGCCACATGGGTTCCTATGCAGACTTAGAGAAGTTCCTCAGCAACCATATGGGAGTGACAGATTTCAAGTCAAAACTTTGAAAAGCATTGCATTACAACACTGAAAGTTCTATAAAACTATCAACTGGTAAAGAATACAGAAATGGGAGGTGGAGGTAGGGAAAGTCACAAGAAACACTCACTTGTGTTATAGCATTAAGGAGCTGTCTTTTTTTTAAAAATATGAAAACGCTTAGTTGTTTTTGTTTAACTGCCTAACTATGGAAAAGTTTCAACAGCGACATGTTTGACAGTTTTCTCTTCTTAGTCCTATAGTGCTTGTAAGAAATCTCCAAAAATATGATTTTGTAAATCACCAGTTTCATGCTTTGTTCTTTTCCTGGAAATTAGACTATGCTGTTCCAACTTCTCTTCATTTTACATTATCGGAGGAAATCTTAGAGCTGTGTTGACAAGTGGCCAATGCTGAGCTGTTGCTTAGAAACTGACTGGCTTTCTTCTGTTATTGCCTGATGTAATAGTTATATTGCCCACTTGCATCTGTTAACAAGCAACGCAGCAGAATCCACAGGTACTTATAAAGAAATAAATCTGGCACTTATTTCTTTGCTTGAAAATTCATAAATGCCCTTTTTCACTTGGCAGTTGGGAGGAAAACATTTTGTTCAGGTGTTAGTTAATAAACTTTGATTGTGTCAACCCTGAATGTATCTCCCCTATTTACCTAAATCTATTTATTTTGCTTTGTGGTATATATATATATATATTATAGGAAAAGTACAGTATATTATTATAATTACGGTTGTATGGAACTGTTAGTCAACTCACAATTGTTGGATACAACTGGTATCTATAAGGCATTGTTTGTTAACAGAACCTGATTTCAAACATACAAACAAATATAAGGATTAGATTTCTTCATCTCTAAGCACAGTAGGACAGAATTGTTCAGGTAAGTAAGCCATTTTGTAGATTGCAGCAATCAACGGTTCAAACGACCAACTAAATTACATCACCTTGAAAATCAAAACTATTTTCGCTGCTTGACTTAGTGGTTATGATCTCGCAAGGCTGAGGGAATGAACCGAGGGTCCTGACAGAACAATCCTATATATTTTTGCCTTCTTACAAAACTGCTGGGGAAAAAACACACCTCTTTTTTGGGTATGCAAGCCTAGAAGTGTCATGCAGCTGTAGAAGTGAGGACTTTGTGGTTTCTGTAGCTGTGGCAGATGAGAAGTCCAACCTCTGTCCTTCTTCATTGCCTTTACCTTCTCTATATTTTCTGGGTAAATGGTATGGCCTAGCTCACTTAAAAATGAAAGGGGAGCTTCTTCTTTTGTGCAGATTGACAACTGCTATCCAGAGACTCTACCACAGCCCTCGTTTGCCGAAGGAGCATGCTCTGTCTGCTTTGGTGAGGACAACCTCATATGAAGGAAAGGCGGTTTTTTGCTTGGGCTACCGTAATTTGTCATAGGGTGATGTGGCACGTAGTTAGGAACTTTAACAGGAATGGCCTTTTTCAGTTGATTCCTTGGAGAGAAAAAAAGAAAGAGGATGAGGTGTTGCAACACCTAGATGAAGTATTTTAAT
This sequence comes from Pseudoxenodon macrops, assembly GCA_032467955.1. Lineage (NCBI taxonomy): Eukaryota > Metazoa > Chordata > Lepidosauria > Squamata > Pseudoxenodontidae > Pseudoxenodon > Pseudoxenodon macrops. Next base: position 430,478 of record JANHFT010009723.1, read on the forward strand.
GTGAATACATCAATTTTGGCATGTGTGGTTGGTTCGGTGCAAACGAACAGAGGAAGCACTTTTAATGTAAACAAATCAGTTGTGGTTTTTTTTTGGAGGAAGAGGATAGGCTAGAAGGAAGCACTGTTTTAGTGTAAATAAACATTAAAAATGTGAGGTTTTGGGTGGAGGCAAGGAAGCCAGTAATCAAGTCTGTGGAGGAAATTTTTTTTAAAATAAAAGTCAGCCAATTGTGGGTTTCTGTTTGTTGTTGCTGTTGTTTTGTTTTTGCAACTAGGATTGGGATTTTTCTTTTCGGTTTGTTTTCTGGGGAAGGAAGGAGAAGCAAGACTTAAGGAGGAGCGAGAGAAGCCTTTTTAAAAAATATTAAAAACTGCACTTTTTTGGCTGGGCAGAAATGAGATTTTTGTTTGCTTTATTTTGGAGCTAAGGGAAAGTGAAGAGTCAGGATTCAAGGCACTAGAAGAAACATTTTAATGTACATAAGTGCATTGTTTATCTTAGCAACAGGGAGGTACAGTATGTAGAATTTTAGATTTAAGTTTGTTATTTGTTTGTCATTATCGTTCCAACAAACTTTAGTAGCTGATCATGCCATTTAACAAAGTAGTATCCTTAGAACAAAGACAAAAAGATAGATACACAAATCTTCTACAAATGGATGAAATGCTGAAGTTTGATTATTTACTAAGTAGTAGAAAAAAGGAAAGGTTGTGAACATAAACACAGAGACAAATTGATCAACATTAGCAATAAACTAATTGACTCTTCAGTCCTGATTATGCCCAAATAGTCAGATGTTAATGTTTCTGAAAATTAATAGTAAGGATGCTGATCTTAATTCGGGGGTAACTTTAAGGAAGGTAGCTCCAAGCTTGCTTTTTCATGGGAAATGAGGACTCTTCATGCATATACTCTACTGGGTAGTTGCAATGATCATCAGATGGAAGCCATAGATGATTGTATAGGTTATTACCAACATCATGAACTGCATCTGGTGGAAAATGGACAACCAGTGCATCTCCTATAATACTGTGGTTATATGACATTATTTGGACAGGCAGTGGCAATTTGGAACAGTTGAAATTGTGGGATGGTTTCCAAAGGCAATCCCCATGTAGATTGAGTTACAAAAATCCATTTTGGCAGTGATAACATCACGAGTGACTCTTGCCAGTGTCTCCTATTCAAGAAGAGCTGTAACTCTTGAACTGAAACTAGGCAAAGCAAGATTTGAGGAAGAGGAACTAAAAAGCAGAGGAATAGTTTTACCTGTTTGTCAATTGGTCTAAAATAATTCAATGCTCCTGTTAATGTAAATACATTTTAGTGTAGCTGCAAAAATGCAGGTTCAGTTAAACATTACAACAATGGCTTACACTTTGTGCTTATAGTGGTTAGTATATTTGGACAGGCTCTTTCATTAAGGAGCTAACCTCTTTCCAAAGACTTTTGGGCTAGCTATTGGCCTAGCTCTCTATATGTTATTAAACTAAAGTCCTTAGGAGTGCTGAATAATGATGTGAGTTCATCAACACCTGGAAAAGCACAGCTTGTGATTCTTTCATTAGACAGAAATCTGTACAGGGTTGTTGTGTAGTTCAGGGGTCCCCAACCCCTGGGCCATGGCCCATTATTGGGCCTTGAGCAGAGGTGTGTTCCTACCAGTTCTATCCAGTTATACAGAGTAGATAGTAACTCCGTGGTGACATCACGGAGCCAGTTCTGTCGGTGGCTTTGTGGGCGCCGCCATCTTGGATTTTGCTTCTGCTCATGTGCAGAAACTAGTTTTTTACTGCCGCGCGTGCGCTCAACTGAGTGAAACGGCAGTAAAAAGATTCAGAACCTACCTCTGCCCTTGAGCCATTCGGAATAGGACCACGGAAGTGGCAGGGGAGCGTAAATGGAGCTGCATGCACACACTTGCCTGCCGCTCATGCGGAACCATCCCCTCTCCTTTCCCACCAGCCAGTCCGCAAAGCTGGAAAGGTTGGGGAACTCTGGTGTAGTTAGCATAGAAGAGAGAACGACATACTGTCCCTCCAGCTTTTTAGTTGAAAAGCAAAAATATTCCTTAGATAAATTGCAACTGTACATGATTGTCCAAAGATGGTGTTCCCTTCCATCAACCTGCAGTTTTAGCAATTTCCATATTCTGAATTAAGTACTGTTTAATTTTATTCAGGGGAAATTCAGAAACCCACACAAAGTGTGTCTATGCTATGTAAATATGGACATCAAGACTATCACAGTGCATCTTTGCTGTGATTTATGCATATGAATTCACACTAATGGTTAAAGTAAACTATCTGAACAGATACCTGCCCTTCAAAATAATAATGTACCCCTTAATTTCCAATTCACTTGGGTCTCAATTTCAAACCATTTTTATACAGTTTGTCCTAATTACAATAATTTCTAATGACAGCTTTAAAAATTGTGATTGTCTTATCAGACACAGCTTAATTTCTCATGTGAACATTAACATTGTATCCTGGGAATTTGGGGCCATTAGAAACCCTAACAAATTGATATTAAATGTTAGCTTTCCTTGTTTTATGCATGATCTATGCTCACTCCAGTTTGATCCTTTCTGAATTGATCTTAGCCATGGATTTTTGATACAAAACCAGAAAAAAACTTTAGAAGATGATTTGAGATGACCTATGGGCTCATTCATATATATATATGAAACCTACGAAAACAAATATATATATATATATATTGATGGTTCACATACATAGTTAAGTGATGAAGCGTCTGCAAAAAAACAACCAAGCTCAGCACCCAGGACTCCACAATTCATATGTATTGATAATTAAGAACAGCTGTTCCACATCAGGCCAGGAGCAAGGTTAGATCAGCATATTGTTTGTCATAGTGGCCAACCTGATGCCTTGAGTGGCCAACATTAGGCCTGCAGGCTGCATCTGGCCTGTGATGTGGTCAGATCTGGCCCGCGGGACTGTCCTGGAAAATGTAAGGGACCAGCCCGCGTCACTTCAATCCAGTCTACCCAATGTGAAGAGGAAACATTGGGCCAGTGTAGCTTCAGCCCAGTCTACACAGTGTGAAGAGGAAACATGCTAGCAGTTTGGGGAGTGGCATCAAGCTGGCCATGCCCACCCAGTCAGCCACACCCACCGAGTCAGCTACACCCAATGAGTGGCATTAAGCTGCCCATGCCCACCATGTTGCCCATGCCCACCATGTTGCCCATGCCCCCCCAGCCCCCCGAGGTCAACCACAGTCCTGATGTTTGATACTGCCTTGAGGTGTTCATAAGTAGAAGATGAAGATATACTGTGCTTCCATTTTGTTGCTCTGCAACTGGTATATGAAAACATTATCTTGTAATTAGTGATATCTTCAGGGTTGGGGGGATGTCATGATAATCCCCTTTTTATATGCATTAATGTGAAATACAAAAGGATTAGGACAGTAGCTATGGACAGAACTTGGGATTCTATTCTCAGGGCACAAATAGCATTTAAAATTTGTTGTTGGACTGTTTAAGGCTAATTGGGTCCTTATTAAATCAGCATCTGGATTTAAAAGAATAGCAGACAGAGTTGAGACTCAGAGTCCACAGAAGAACATGGTTATTCCTTACATGGTCGATGTATCAGAGAAGCTAAAATGAATATTTGGAAAATACCACATACCTGTGTTCTTCAAACTTACCAACCTAATAAGACAGAAACTTGTCCACTTTAAAAACCAGACACCAAAACATAAGAAGAATAATGTGATATATGGCTATGCAATCCAGTGCACTGAGGAATATTCAGAGAAAAGAAGTCCAGTTGCTCTGACTCAGTTTCCCTACAACTCTAATCAGTGGTGGGATTCAGCTAGTTTGCACCTATTCCGGAGAATGGGTTGTTAACTTTCTAAGCAGTTCAGAGAACCGGTTGTTGGAAGAAATCTTATTTTGTTTTTTTTCACTTTACAGGACTAATCCTGTAAGGAAGAAAACATTCTGGTGTTGTTTCTAGCCTAATCTTTATTGCCCTGCTTACAGAAACTGCCTCTCTGGTTAACCCTTATTACATTCTAACAACTAAGGTTAAGCGCCCATCAATGTGAATGATGTTGAATTGGCCACACCCACACGGCCACATGACCACTGAGCCACACCTACCCAGCTGGTCTTTAGGGCAGAGAACCGGTTGTTAAATTATTTGAATCCTACCACTGACTCTAACTCTATCACAGAGCTGTATTTTAATAATGAGATTGTTGGAATTCGATAGGACTCCATTTCTGAGAGAATAATATTTGGATCATTCAGAATTTCTAACAGCCAAAGATTTAGTATATGGTCTACCATGCTGTTCTGTCAAAATTGCAAAGAGGAAGCACTCCTGCCAGATTAGAACTCTTCAAAATCTTCACTTCTGCTAGAGAGTGTTATTCCTGTGTTTTATAATAGTAGTTTGGAGATACTGTTTTATGTCTCTGCTCTTATTGTTGGCATTGTTTTTGCTGTACGAAAAATAGCAAGGGGGTCACAATTTGTTCCCGTAGTACAATAAAATCATACTCCAGGAATATTTTTAGTCTCCTTTGCAAATAATGTCATAAATTTAGAAACTGATCTCTACTAGGCAAACCGTTTGTAAAAGCCTTCATTGTGCTTTCATGACTTCGCTTGAGAAATCTGCTTTTAAAATAAAAGAGGATGTGCAAATACTACAAGAGCTAAGCTAGTTATTTTTTAAACAAATAAATGGTGGCCGTACAAAGTTGCGAATACATCAGAGACCCCTTCCCGCCATGCAGATTGTCAAAGGCGTGTTGCAATAGGCAACCAAGCATACCCTCGCTTTGTAACTGCCTTCCCATATGACAAGAGTTTAAGTGTATTTGAGTAATGTGCCATAAAAAAACAACATATTTTTCCTCCTGAATGCCTGCAGATTTCTAACTTAAGTGATAGAACTAGCCAAATGTGGTGGGTTTTCGTGAGCACTTTTAGGAGAAGAAAAACAATTTGTCTTTCTTAACCTCAGATTCTGCTAGCCCAAAACTAATTATTGCTGGTGTTTGAAGTGTGCATGTGAAGAAAGAAAGAGAGAAAGAGAGAAGGAGCTCCAGCCCCAGCAGACTGCAGTGACTAAAGCTGAAGGCAATTTATTTGGACTTTGGTAATCAAACGTTTGAGCAGAAGAGGGATAAGGACCAGGAGACAAGATGGCCCTTTCAGAGGACTGAGCTATTGGCTTCCCTATTTATCTCATTTGAAGATCCTGATCTAGCGAACTTATGCTGAAATATAAACATATACATACATATATTTGTCTCTATTCTTCCAACTCAATGCATTTTTATGTCGATCCAGAGGAAGGTGTCAAGTGCCAGGGAAATCAGAAGATCCCGGTAGTTCAAATGGGTAGATTTATTGCAAGATTAAGATCTCTACAAGAATCTGTCATACTAACGGTCCAAGCAAAACTGGCAGTAGATAAGAGTCAATGGAATTCAAATGGGTTGGATTTAGATCTCTTGGAGATGCAAAGGGACTTGAGACCGATGTGTTTGATCCCTCCCTTGGACTCATCCTGGTCATCTCCTACAGAAGGCACTTTATATCATAGTAGGTTATATACAGATAGTCCATGACTTGCAATCATTCATTTAGCAACTATTTGAAGTTACAATGGCACTGAAAAGAGTGACTTGCAACTGGTCCTTGTACTTATCGCCATTGCAACATATAGTTGACTATTAGGTTATGACCTCTTCCAAAAATTAAATGAGACTTACAAATGAAGCGGCAAAGTATTTATACAGTTAATCCTCAACTTAAGAACACAATTGAGCCCAACATTTATGTTGTTAAGTGAAAAATTTGTTGAGTTTTGCCCCATTTTATAAACCTTTTCTTTGATTAAAATTTGTTAAGTGAATCACTGCAGTTGATTAAATTAGTCACTGCAGTTCTTAAATTAGTAACACATTTGTTATGTGAATCTGATTTCCCCGTTGACTTTACCTGTCAGAAAGTCGCAAAAGGGATTACATGACTCCAGAACACAGCAATCGTCATAAATGTGAGTCAGTTGCAAATGTAAATCATGTGACCGTGGGGATGCTGTTCATAAGTGTGAAAAATGATCATAAATCAACTTTTTCAGTGCCATTGTAACTTCAAATGGTCACTAAATGAACTGTTGCATGTCAAGGACTACCTGTAGATGTTTTAATTTTGCTTATCTAGGTTTCTGCATAAAATTTAAATAATAAAAATTGGGATGATTCCTAAAGTTTCTTTTGTGTCTTATCTCTGAAGCTTAGCTACTCACTCATGCATGCCTGGTGATCCTTTGGTATCCAAGTTGTAAAGCTTTATCCATTCAGTACCAGTGGTGAAATCCATTTTTTTTACTACTGGTTCTGTGGACGTGGCTTGGTGGGTCTGGCAGAGGAAGGATACTGCAAAATCTCCATTCCCTCCCCACTCCTGGGGGAAGGATATTATAAAATCTCCATCCCCACTCCACTCTGGGGCCAGCCAGAAGTGGTATTTGCTGGTTCTCCGAACTACTCAAAATTTCCGCTACCGGTTTTCCAGAACCTGCTGGATTTCACCCCTGATTCAGTACCATCCTGCTGTTGAAGGCTGTATATTTCTCCCCATGTTCTTTACGGCCAAATTGAGAAAATACCTTGTTCTTTTTTTGCATCTTTAATGGAAGGAAGGAATGTTAGAGATGGTATAATATGTACGAAAATATCCAAAGCAATCCCCAAGCCTGCCATCACAGCTGTACAAAGATCTGCATAACCTAACACAGGATTGCTGCAATTTTTTGAGTAATCGTCCTAGCTCTAATGTAGAGAGCTACATTTGGTACTAATTTGTGCTTAATTCCTGACAATCTGAACTTCTTTGATGAGATGCACATTAACCCCGACTGCTCACCTCCCTGAATTTCATGAATATAAATGTGAATTGAGTGCCTGAGCACCACTTCCATTCTTCCTAGAATCTAGGTCCTGGAAGATACTCTTTGCCATGGGAAGAGCACTTAATGCCTTGCGTTGATAGTCCTCTTCTTACTGATGTGCTCAGCGAGTCAAAAAGGAAGAAAGAGACTTACCACGGAGAAGACAGAGAAGTTATCTTGGGTTTCTGAATAAATGTAAATGCATTGTGAAGGCATAATACAAACTTGTGTTTCAGGTTGCAATGTATGAGAAAGCAGAGCTTAGGCCTTGATGGCATGGCACACCTGGCATCATTTGGGCATTGTCGTGTTAGAAATGGACACCTATAGTGGAAAGCATTAGACTTATTGTTCTCTCTCCTGTCTCCCCACTGAAGGAGATTAGTGAGACTTGTGTTTATTTCTCCTCTTGGGCGGAAGCTTTGGTTCCTGTCTATGTTGCGGTGAGAAATGAAAATTAAAAAAAAAACTAAAAAAAACCACACAACCCCCAGAGCATAAGCAAACATCATTAAAGTGTAGTCCTTTTGCAAGCTTACTGACAGCACTTTCTTTATCCTTGTCAGTGGAAAGGATTATGCATGCAAAAATAATAGGGAAGTAACAGAAAGCAAAGAACATCAGAAGATTAGCCTCAATTCAAAGGAATCTGGACAAGTTCACAATGAGATAAGATTCTTCAAACTGGGGAAACTTGAATTCTTTATCAATTCAGATCAGACTTTTCCTTCTCTCTCTGTTCATACTCTGAATCCTCAGTTCATGTGCTCCTATGCATTTTTTCTGGGCCATTGAAGAATGTGTTACAGAACTGACACCTATGCCTTTAAACTACCTGTAAAGGGTGTGTGTGTGTGTGTTTGTGTATGTATACACACACATACATATATGTACATATATACATACCTTATCACATACACTTGTGTGTGTGTGTGCGCGCACGTGTGCTCATGCACGCACATGTGCACACAGATTGGACAGGCAGCATATATTATATGTGTTGACAGGCAACAAGTCATTCCGTATGTATGTATGTATGTATGTATGTATGTATGTATGTATGTATGTATGTATGTATGCATGTATAAGAGGGATGCGGTGGCTCAGTGGCCAAGACGCTGAGCTTGTCAATCGAAAGGTCGGCAGTTCAGTGGTTCGAATCCGTAGTGCCGCATAATGGGGTGAGCTCTGGTTACTTGTCCCAGCTTTTGCCAACAG
>JANHFT010009723.1:527560-540151 GCA_032467955.1 Pseudoxenodon macrops
AGACTCAATAATTCCTCTGTAGAACTGTATCAGCAGCTCCTTGGGCAGTTTGAGCTTCCTGAGTTGACGCAGAAAGAGCATTCTTTCTTGTGCCAGATGGAACTGGATGACTTTGGACCAGACATACCTTCTGAGATCTAGGAAAACTACATGCAATGGAAAACTACTTCTAAAATCTTGTCAAGGAAACTGCAGGGACTTGTCTAGGCAGTTAACAGGAGTCATGGCTGACTTGAAGGCACCAAACAAACAAACGGCTCCCCTGGGCTTCTGCTGTGGTGTTTCTCCATCTGAACAAGTATAACAGGTGTGGACTACAACTCCCAGAATTCCCAAGCCAGCACGCACCAATGTGCCTACCGTCCCTGTCCTACTCTCCCCATTTATTTGTATCTACTTCCTGTATTCATAATAATGTTTATACTTATATCTGTTTTCTTAGACATGCTTGACAAAATAAACAAATAAAATAAATAAATAAACCCTGGAAGGCCTGAGGGATCAGGCTGGGGACAAAATCATCCTAGAGAAACTGAATTGGTGGCATATAATCAATGGAAATGTAGGCACGTTAGCAAGTCCATCCAATCGTCCAGTAAATCCAAAGCATCTGATTAGATATAATTCAATTCCTTGACTTCATCTGAAGGTTTTCTCTGAATGGGTGATTTGATCATTCTTAATTTTCAAAGTGAAGGTTCACCGAGCCATAGTAAACTGGCCTGTTGAGTCATCAGGAAAATGTTAGAACTGTACTTGTAATAAGCTATCAGTAAGTTAGCTATTTAATCAATCATTTCATTTTAATAAGAAGCACTGTAACGCCAAATAAAATGGAGGAAATATAAAACATGTTTAAAGTCATAGGCATTCAGCTTCATTTTGGGGGTCTAATGACATAGTCCTGCAAAGGGTAGCCGAATGCCTATGACTTTAAACATGTTTACCTGTTTATATTTTCCTCCATTTTATTTGGAGTTACTGTGCTTCTAATGACATAGTCATTAGTCTGCTATTTCCGGTGATTCGCACATTCACGGTAAGCCTTTCTCACATGGAGCCACTGCATACTTGCAGTTTAAAAAGAAAAACAACTTGTACTGGTGTACAAAATGGAATGAAAAGTTGAAAAAAATGGATGAAGTTCTTTGGCATTGAAGGTTAGCTTTAAAGTTTGATACTTTGAATAAACTGTCGTGGATAAATGGATTTGGGTAGATTTTGATACTCATACTGTACAATCTGCAGTAATGGTGGGTTGAGCAATTGTTTCTTTACCATTGTGTGGTAAGATACAGGTTATAACCCAACACTAAGAAGACAAGCTTATTGGAGAAACATTCTGTCTTCCTCTTCCTCTCCCTCTCCCTCGCCCAACACTTTATCTTATCTACTTATCAATGCCTATACCATCATACAGGATACATCTGAGGAGACAGATTGTTGGGGCCATATGCTGGCTTTGTAAACTGCTTAGAGAGGGTTGTAAAAGCACTATGAAGCGATATATAAATCTAAGCGCTATTGCTATTGCTACATACATATGTATGGAAACAGTATTTCTATGCTGCAATATGGAGTTTTGTTATCTAGCCAAAAAGTGAACTCAAAGGACTAATAGACTAATATCAATGACATTTAATTCAAGATAACAAAGCTTTCAGCAACATAATATCAAAATCATAACTGCACATCAGTCGGAAAAGTAAAAATGTAAACAACTCAAGATCATTTCAATACAGGAATGGAGCACTTCCATAAAATAAATTTATCTCTTTAAAATGAACGCCTCTTAGAGTGATTTGAGAAGGGGCAGACCTGGGTATTTTACAGTCCATGGGCCCACATCTGGCCTACAGAAGGTCCTAATCTGGCCCACAGTGTCAGAGGGGCGGGGTGATTCATTGACAGCATTGGCAACAGAAGTGGGTTCCTACCGGTTCTAACCGGTTCTTTAGAATCGTTAGTAACTCGGCGATGATGTCACGGAGCCGATTCCGTCGGTGTGTCCATGGGCGCTGCCATCTTGGATTTTGCTTCTGTGCATGCACAGAAGTTATTTCTTGATTGCTGCGCATACGCAGAAGCTATTTCTTGATTGCTGCATGCACGCGAGGTGCGATCCTGAGAAAACTGGCAGCAAAAAGATCCACAACCCACCCCTGATTGGTAGTGGGTATCAGCCCACCACAACAGTTCCAGTTTCTCATGCGGCCCCTCAGAAAAATTAATTACCCACCTCAGCCTAGGATGATGTCAGTCAGCATTATACACAGATATGCCTCAGTTGCCTTGAGCATGTCTCTGTCCTGCTCTTGCCTTTTCCACTGAGGCAAGATCTAGGCAAGAAAACTCCATGCTCCAGGGTCTTGACTTTAGCCTATCTCCCACTCCCCATTACTTATCCCTGGGAATTGACCTTTAGACATCTGGGGAAATCTAATATACTGAGCCAGTATTTCCTTTGGCTTTTTACCAAGCAAATAAAATTGGTGCTCAGAAAAATAGGAGATGACACAGGTCTTGAGGGGAAAAAAAGTTGTAAGACTTTCCAACAGCTTTTAATTTGTTTCTGGGGCAGTATGGAAAATGATGCATGACATCATTGTAACAATAAGGAATTTTAAGTTTAAAAATCTGAAATAGCTCTCCAAGCTGGAAAAAAAATAATGCTTATGCCTTGCATAAGAGTACAGTAGGCCATATTGCAGGACCATATAGAGTTATGGTGCAAAATAGGGTCATATGATGTAAAGGCTTTCTGCTTTCCTTCCAGAAATACAGGAAATCATTGTTCTTTAAATAGAAGGAGCTAAGATACCAATTAAGAGAGTCTTCAGCTAGCAAAATGGCATGGAATGAAATGGAAATATTTCCACTTCATACTTAAGGAAATCATGTGGCAGAAGGTTGGAAAGATAATTAAGAAAGCACTCTAAGTGGGAATAAGATGTATAGATTGGGGAATAAAATATGATGTTATTTTCACCAGCATGTAAAATCTGCCAAGTATCTGAGTGTGATAATTCTACACTATAAATTTTTAGTGGACTTAATTGTCTTGCCAAATTTGAGCATCATTCCACTCCCCCCTCTTCCTCAGGTTCAAAGGTAGTGCAGTTACTGAAAGTCACCAAGGACAAGAGACTTTTAAAGGAATTGAATATAAGTTTTATCTCAGTGATGGTAAATGTTGCAGATGAGTGCTGAGCTCTGTGCAATCAGCTTCTGTAATTTAACTCATGATAGAATACATTGAAATTCAGTTGAAGACTTGCTATCCTGGTGAAGAGAATCTTACTATGTAAGCGTACTTCATGCTCCTTTGGCATTGAAGAAAATTTGGACCTGGAGGAACATTCCAAAATCTCTTTAGCTATCATCAATGTTGGCAGGCAAGCTGAGATGTTAACCCAATTCAAGTTAAATATGGTAGGTTGTTAAACTAGCAAAATGTACGGGCTGTTTGCAGCCTGAAAGACAGCAAGAAACTGGCAACATGTTTGGAGAGTGTAGCCAGAATGTTGTCACAACTTCTGTTTTGAGCTTTAGCTGCTAACATTTTTTTACTTTCTTCTGAAGAGCTGGTACAGATGATGATGGCACTGGTTTAAGATTAATAGCCAATTTTCATTGTCCATATATATCCATGTATCTTGGAATATGTCAACATATGTACTGGGTCAGATGAAATCCTCACAAGATGGAATTACTCCTTATTGGTGATAGATATGACTCTCTTCTAGCTTCAGTTTTAGTCCTTGATAAGATTTTTACTCTCACTCAAAAAGCAAGTCCAAAATTTGGAGTTATATTCGTATCTTAGGAGCAGGTCTGTTGTATGCCAATTGTGGACATATCTTCCTCAGAAAATCCTGGCTCCAGTGACTTGTTGACTTGTTAACTCATGGCTGGACTATTACAATGGGTATGTGGGCTGCATTTGAAGATGATTTGGAAGTTTGAATTGGCCCAAAGTATAGCAGTCCATCTGTTAACTAGGAATAGATGATTTCATCACATAACACCTATGGTACAACTGTGAATTTACCTCTGATTCCAATTTAAAATGCTGGGTTTATTTATCTATTTAGTCAATTTATTGCTGCCCATCTCTCAGTTGTGATTCAAACTTCTTGGCTCTTGGAAATCTCTTAAAATCTGGCAGTTCTGCTGAAGATTTGCAGCCTAATTGTGTGCAGGCTGCCTTTAAATAGTTTCTGACATCTTCTGATTCTACTGAATTTTATTTATTTATATTTCGTATTTCTTAACCACCCATTTCCCTCTTTGTTTTTGTAAATGGCCTCCAATTCTACTGTAATTGGTGGTATTATAATATTGTAACAAAGAAGCACAATTTAGCAATGTAGAAATAAGAATCTGCTAACATGTCAAGAGATATGGTCTAACTATCTGGCCCTTGACAGCTCAGTGAATTATTCCAAGCAAGATTCTCTCTGAATCTTCTTTAGCAGGATTTATTGAGATGTAAGGGATGGGTTTATAAGATTTTCAGCAATTAAATTACTTCCAATTTCAAACCAAATTCTCCCCCAATTCTGGGACTGAAATCTCCCAAAACTGGAATATACCCATATTAAAGGTAAAGGTTCCCCTCGCACATATGTGCTAGTTGCTCCCGGCTCTAAGGGATGGTGCTCACCTCCAATTTAGAAGAGCCAGCGCTGTCCGAAGATATCTCCGTAGCCATGTGGCTGGCATGACTAAGCACTGAAGACGTATGGAACACTGTTCCCTTCCCACCAAAGGGTTCCTATTTTTCTACATGCATTTTTACATGCTTTCGAGCTGCTAGGTTCGAAAGCATGTAAAAATGCTTTCGAGCTGCTAGCAGAAGCTGGGACAAGTAACAGGAGCTCACTCTATTACGCAGCACTAGGGATTTGAACCGCCAAACTGTCGACATTTCTGATCAACAAGCTCAGCGTCTTAGCCACTGAGTGACTGCGTCCCATACCCATGTTAGGAAAGGTAATATATTCCATATTGTATGTGCCGTTGAGTATTTTGTGTCTCTTTGCAGAAATGTTTTATTTTATTAAAAACGATTTTGGGATTGGTAATACTACTACTACTATTAACAATAATAATTGTTATAAATGTTATTCCCTAAGGAACATTTCTTTTTGAGGGACCAGGTTCTTATTGCTGTTCAACCATGGAAGCCCTCTCTTCTTTTCATATTCATAGCTCTAAATTGGAAACAATCTAGCCATTCATTAATCCATTCTTGTGACTACTTAACGGGGTTTATTGTAGTATTTGTATATTGTTGTTTCCTGACTTATACTAAAAATGATGAGTTAATTAGAACGCATCTTTATTTAACCTTCTAGCAACTTTAAGAGGCGGCATTTGAATAGGCAGCATTTCTTGGGACGGGATTCTGGTATCTTCCCTCCACGTTATTGCCTTGAGGTGCAAAGCATCAATTACACACTTGATACGGCTTTTGAGAAATAGTTGGAATTGCTAACAGAGACAAATCCACCAGGTTTCTTTATTTATTTGGTTTACTTGAAGATCAAATAATGGCAATGGGATACCATCATCTAGATTCCCAATTACCTGCCTAATACCTATTGTTGCAAAGTCTGCTCTGCCAGGAAATTAATCCTGCATGCTGAAAAGCATTAGGAGTACACTGCATAATATGCCTTTCTTCTTTATTGTGTTAATATAATCCTATTGGGAATGGCAGTAGCTCAGTGGCTCAACACATGCTTTGCATGCAGAAACTCCCATTTTTCATCCTCGAATTTCCAGATGGAGAAAAAAAACCTGCTGCCTGCCAATGTAATGGACAATACCAAATTAAACTTATTTCAGTCAACGTTTTAGGTTCACTTTGCATATGACTAGAAGAGCCTCCTCCTCCTCCTCATCATCTAAGACCATTAAAATGAGATATTTTATTCCTAAGAACTACTACAAAGCAATCACTTTCATAATTAAACAAATTAACCATGTAATCTTTAATTGCATGGTTAGCTAAATGCTACAGGTAGCCCTCGCATTAGGACCACAATTGAGCCCAAAATTTTGTGTTGCTGAGTGAAACATTTCTTCAGTGAGCTTGACCCATTTTACGACTTTTCCTGCCACAGTGGTTAAGTGAATCACTGCTTTTGTTAAGTTAGTCACATGGTGGTTAAGTGAATCTGGATTCCTCTTTGACTTACAGAGTCCTGGGGTCACCAAAACTGATCACATGACCCCAGGACTATGTAACGGTCATAGGAACCACTTGCCAAGGTTTTGAATTTTGATCATGTGACCATAGGAATGCTGCAACAGTCGTGTGAAAATCCGTCAAAAGTCACTTTTTTCAGTGCTGTTGTAACTTTGAAGGGTCAGTAAATGAACTGTTTGTAAGTCGAGGACTACCTGTACTGTCTTTTTGTTTTTCACCTAAGTCTAAGCTGGGAGAGTGCATCAGATTTTACTAGATACATATATTTTTTTCTCCCTCTTTATGTTAACTGCTGCCTAATGATATTTGTTGTTGTAGGCACTGGAGAAAGGAAAGTAAAATTTCCCTTCTCTGTGTGCTGTGTTGTGAAAGTGGATTTTTCAAGTGACTTTTACTCTTCTTAACTAAGCACAAATAATCTAGTCTGGCTTTTCCCAAGTTGACTTTACTCCTTGGTTCAAAGATCCCCTTCAGGGGTGGGTTCCGGATATTTTTGCTGCCGGTTTGCTCAGGGTTGTGCTGCGTGTGCGCACGCAGCAATCAAAAACTAGCTTCTGTGCATGCACAGAAGCAAAATCCAAGATGGCGGCATCCACGGAGACACTGACGAGAGCGACTCCATGACATCATCGCCAAGTTACTACCGGTTCTATAGAACCGGTAGGAACCCACCTCTGGGCCATGATCTTCCTGGTGGACTTAGGATGGAACTACTTACTTGGGTTGGAAGCCTTCATCAGTTATCTAAGATGCATAAACATCACTTTTTGAAGCAAACTGCCCAATGACTAAGGCAGTGTTTTATTTAACTAATAATGAGTGCATAACTATCTGAATTTTTATCTTAAAAATCCTGATGCCATCACACAAATCTTTGAGGAGGTGTCTCTCCTATGGTGCTTTTAAGGAAAAATTTGGGCAAATTATACATGTTAACTAAAAAGAGGAATCTGATGGGCCCATTAAGTCTAAAGTATTACCACAATGAACCAGTGATCATCCTAGCCACCTACTGGGATGCTTCCTATATCCATATTCCTTTTATGGGCCACGCTGCCTCTTATCCAACCATTGCAGTGCCTATAGCTCTTCTCTGTCTCTCACAATCCTTCCCACATACCATTAAGAACATACTTATTAAGAACACCCAACTGCTAACAAACCCAGAGATGAGGAAAAAATAGGCCTCCAAAGAGGACAATGGAACAAAAGCATGATGGATAGGATCATCTAAGATGGACATTAAACTAGCTTTGAAGGAAACCAGCTAAGATTTTGCACGGGCACATACAAAATAAAATGGAAGTCTCAGGCCACTTTTTGCTCAGCTAAAACTAAGTTATATTCCTTTCTGCATCCTAGATGATTTCACCCTAGAAAGTAGTAAGATCCTACCGGTTTAACATCCGGTTCGCTAAGTGTGTGCTTCACATATACAGTTTGGAGAAAACTCACCTTCTGTATTGCTGTCGGCAAGGAAAACAGCTGAGGCGCTGTAATCCACTCTGCCAATTAGCTGGGCTTCGGAAACAAAAATATAGGTGAGTATAAGGCAGAGGTGGGAGGGCGGGCTCACTTCAAAATCGGAGCAAAGTGGTTCGCTCATGGCTGAAGGGAGTTGTTGTTCTTCAGGATGTTGCCCAACCAGCTTCCATAGACCTATTTCAGGAACTATGGTCTCAGGGAATGGTCTCTAAACCAATTATGGTTGCATTCTGACCTAAAGCTATTGTCAGAGGTTCCTATGACAACATGAAGCACTTAAAAATATCATTTAAGCTTAAGCATCTCTCTTGAAATTATAACTTGCCAAGAATGTTTAGAATGGATTTTGGAGAAATTTGAATAAATTATGTTTAAGTACTTTAATGAGCAAGCAGATAAGCAAGCAAATGGACTTTGAAATTGCATGTAATGCTTCCTTTTCTAACAATTTTTTTTTCACTATTGCAGTCGGATAAATTAAGAAATATGTATAGTTTTGTATGAAGCAGAGTTTTGCTAATAACTCTGACTTCTTTCCCAGAATGCAATTTCAGAGGTTGTTAGCTTCTTTGAATCTTCTGCATAAAGCTATGCTGATAGCAAATGCAGTGATTAGTTTAAAAATCAAATTAAGAGGCAAGGTAAGAGCGTCAACACACTAAAAAAATGACTTGTAAATGCATCAGGTCTATTTGGGTGTGTGTGAGGATTCATGCATAGATGTAACTAGCTTTGAAAAGTTTGTTTAAGCTTCCAAGAAAGTTGCAAGGAAGGTCTGCACACTTAAACACTTCTCTTTTTGATGTGCACTAGTGACTGGCAGACAGTGAGCATGCCAAGACAAACCAGGGGGGTCTCTTGAGAGCTCATCTACTATGGGACATATTTCATACTGCGTCAATAATGTAAATTGAGATGTAAAGAAAGCTCTCTGCTCCTATCAGGTATGATTACAGCACTGCAGGCAGCATGAGTTCTGTAGAAGGACTGGAGTCAGCTTTCTCAATTGCAGTTGCCCTGAAGCCCAGCTGTATTTTCACTACTTTTAAACAGCACATGACATTGATTTACCAAGGTGATCATTTATTTATTGGTTTTGATTGCTTGTATCCTGCCTTCCCTCACATAATTCAGGGTGGCTGAAAACAAAAGAAGACCAAAATAAAAATAAAAATAAAACCCAATGTAAGGCTAACTGTACTGAAAGAAAGAATATTAAGCTACTGACAAGAACATTTTAAAATGACAAATTGCTATATAGGTAGTCCTGGACCTACGAGCGTTCATTTAATGACAGTTCCAAGTTAAAACAACATTGAAAAAAGTTACTTAGAACTGGTCTTTGCACTTACAACCATGGCATAATTCAATCCATCCATCCATCCATCAGAATAGAGCTGGAAGAGACCTTGCAGGTTTTCTAGTCCAACCCCCTTGCTCAAGCAGGAGACCCTATACCTATACCATCTTAGACAGGTGATGTTCTCTTACACACTTCCAGTGATGAAGCAACTATAACTTCTGAAGGCAAGCTGCCTAAAACTTCTAAAAGTTGTAAAATGCCATGAACATAGAACAGTCTACTCCTTTGATACTTTAGGGAAGTTCAGCTTGACTCTGGGGTTTGTTTTAAAGGCTATTTCAACTCAAACTCAACTCCTGATGAGTTCCTACACAAGTCCTTGTTGCTTTCTTGGCAATAAAACTGTTTGCTATTACCTTTTTCTGGAATATTTTGTTGATAATTTCTTAGTAGCTTTGTCTCCAATTCCTAAGCTGTTTTGTTTTTTGAGATGTAAAAGTCAACTGCAGGAGTATCTACCAATCTGATCAAGCTGCTCAGACCCCTGAGGCTAAACATTCCATATGTCTCACAACTAGAGGCTTGGGAGAGAAAATTTCCAATGGTGATACCCTTATGGAAAATTCTGCTCTGGGAAGCTCCTATTTTTTTAAAATGCTGCCACTATTACGTTTGAAACTTGAGTTTTGAAATCTTGCTTTTTATCATTGTACATTCATAGAAACAATATGAATCTGGTTGAGAAAGATCCTGAATTTAAGGTTAATGTTGATTTAACCTTGTAGAAAAAGTGGCAAAGTCAGATTTTTTTTATGCTGAGCCTCAAACCTTACATGTTATTTTTGTATTTTTGTATATTATTGTTTCTCTTTTAATTTAGAAAACTCAGCCTGGCAAATGAAGAAGGAAAAGAAGTGCCAAAATAATCAAGATCATGGCTGCTACCATGCAATCAAAACCCTGCATTTTCTTACCCACAGTGATGCCATCTTGGTTATGGCTGCCATCTTAACTTTTTGACACCTCTGACGAGGGTGTTGTTTAACCTCCAATTGAAGAAATACATTTCATTTCTTTAGGAATCAGAAGATGGTAGATTTCAGGTCTCTGTTACAATCCAGGTGAAATAGCTTCCTTCCAGTATAACACTGAAGACATGGCTTTCTCTAAGCATTTGGCCTGTGAGGTGTATGTTCCATTTTTAATTCTGGTTTTTACTGTACTGTTTTAAATTGCTGCTTATGCTCGCCTATATTATGCTTGCTTCCCTGAGTTCTTGAAATAAATGCATGCAGGCTACAAGCCAAGGAAATAAAGGTAAAATATAGGAAGACAAAACAAAATAGGATTTATGCTATGTGCGCTTCCCTCTCAGTGCGTTTGAAGGGCACTGGGCAGGAGAAAGAAGAATGGGAATCTTCTATAGCTGCCATTGTTTCCTTGGGCAGAAAGCTATTTCTCAGATTCTAATGTCTGCAAGTGGAACAAAATGATGGCCACCTATTTTAGAAGTGAGTTGGTTAAAAGAGCTCCCTCAGGCAATGAGGCTTTAACTGAATTGCCACTACCACGAGAGCTTCCCATTCTATTTCAGAAACTGATGTTCACAGTGCATGAATAGGGCCATACAGTCAAACTCATTTTTGAAGATACACTACATACCAAGGAAAGACCTCCTTGCCTCATTAGCATGCAATGGAAATTATATTATATTACAGTCACAGAGATAACCGAGCAGGTTCCCCCTCGGTGGTTTTGTGTAGATGCTGAAAATTATGGAGGAGAGAAAGAAACCTTTCGCTGAGGAAAGTGGGAGGCTCAGGGCTTTCCTCTCACTCTCCATTTTAATCAGACAGCCAAAAAGGACACACATTCCTAGCATATTAAAGGCTTTCAAGAGGTCCAAAATAAACAGGAAAACTTTTCTCCCATTTTTTTTTCTGTATCTCACAATTGAGGTTCTGTTATGAAAACATTGGGCACGAACTCAAAACTTTGAAAGTCTTCTGGAAAAAGCATCTGAACTCATTTAATCTGGGCAAATTTCTATTGCATCCAGAATAGGCACGTGATAACAGCTGACAAAGTGTAAACATTTCATCATGGTGGATTAAAAGAATGCTCACAAAGGACAATGATATAATTTCTTATTATTCTGAATTTAGAATAGAATAGAAATACAGCTGGAAGGGACCTTGGAGATCTTCTAGTCCAGCTTCCTGCTCAAGCAGGAGGATCTATACCATTTCAAATAGGTGGCTGTCTGGTCTTTAAAAAAAAAAGCTCCAGTGATGAAGCACCCACAACTTCTGAAGGCAAGCTGTTCCACTGGTTAAGTGTCCTCACTGTTAGGAAGTTTCTCCTTAATTCCAGGTTGCTTCTCTCCTTGATTATTTTCCATCCATTGTTTCTTGTCTTGCCTTCTGGTGCTTTGGAAAATAAGTTGACCCCCTCTTCTTTGTGGCAGTCCTCAAATATTGGAACACTGCTATCATGTCACCTCTAGTCCTTCTTTTCTCTAGACTGGTCATACCCAATTCTTGCAACTGTTCTGCATATGTTTTTGTCTCCAGGCTCTTAATCATCTCACCTGTTCTTCTTTCCACTTTTTCCAAAGTCTCAACATTTTTTTTTATAATATAGTGAACAAAACTGGATGCAGTATTCCAGGTATGGTCTTACCAAGGCTTTATAAAGGTGTACTAATACTTTTATTTGATTCTATGCCTCCGTTTATACAACCAAGGATTGTATTAACTCTTGTTTATTGGCCCTTGTTTAAGTAATCATCCACTAAGACTCCAAGGTTCCTCTCACAGTTACTGTTTTTGAGCCAGGTTTTGCCTAATCTGGTTCTTCCTGCCTAGGTATAAAACTTTGCCTTTCTCTACCTTAAATTTCATGTTGTTGGATAGGGCCCATTGTTCAAGTCTGTCAAGATCTTTTTGGATCCTGAGGTTGTCTTCTGAGGTATTAGCCATTTTAGTGTAATCTGAAGATTTGATGAGTTCTCTTTCTATTCCCTCATCTAAGTCATTTATGAAGATATTGAAGAATACTGGGCCTAAGACTGAACCTTGTAGTACCCCACTTCTTATTTCTTTCCATATAGATATAGTACCATTAAGGACTACTCTCTGAGTACAGTTGTCAGATCTGTCTGTCTGTCCATCTCTGTCTGTCTGTCTGTCTCACTCTCTCTCTCTCATCTATCTATCTAATCATTCATCCATTTCACAACAGTGACCTAAGCTGCAAACAAACCAAAAACAATGAAATCAAACCATTAATTAAAAAGAACAAATAACCCCAAACCGTCAAAATAATACATGTTCAAGAAAAACAATTCCACTGTATAATCAATTACAAGACAGCAACAAATTAGCCATTGATCTAAACCAGTGGTGAAATCTAAAAGTTTTTCCTACCGGTTCTGTGGGCGTGGATTGTGGACGTGGCTTGGTGTGATCATGTGACTGGGGGATCAAAAGACAGAAACTCACTTTAATAATGTCCTGCTGGAGCAGGGTTGGGCTAGATGACCTCCAGGTCCCTTCCAGCCCTGGATTATCCTCTGAAGCTGCGT
>JANHFT010009723.1:576364-594216 GCA_032467955.1 Pseudoxenodon macrops
TTCATACCCATTTTTCAATTTTATCTTCTCCATAAAGCTGGACTCAAGATGAATGTGAAGACCTGGATAGGAAGACCAGAAAAATAATGACAATCAATCATGACCTTCAACCTCACAGAGATGCTGACAGACCCTACTTACCAGGGGTGAAATATCATATTCAAATATAACTAAAAACATCAGCTGGGTAGATCCCTCCCACAGAGAAAAAGATAAACTGTTTAATTTCACCAATGAAAGAATTAAATGAGTTTTGGTGGGAAAGATAAGACATAGGGGGGAAAAATTAAGAGAAACAAAATTAAATAAGTACCAGTACAAGTGCCAGTGCTAGCATAGATGGGTGCTATCCAGTTCTATAGAACCGTTAGTAACTCCGTGATTACGTCATGGAGCCAGTTCTGGCGGTGTCTCCGTGGGCGCCACCATCTTGGATTTTGCTTCTGCGCATGCGCAGAAACTAGTTTTTGATTGCTGCATGTGTGCACGCACGCGCGCTTCACGCGCACACACACAGCTCAACCCTGAGCGAAGTGGCAGCAAAAATATCCACAACCCACCCCTGAGTGCTAGGCAGCAGTATGCCATAATTGAAAGAGTAGTGACTTATTGTTAGCATTAGTTTTCTTCTTCTTTATCTAGGTCATCAAATAGATTAATATATATCTGCAAGCTGTTCATTCATTGTGCAGGCGTGTGTACATCACAGTAAATATCTCCCATGGCACAGATAAACTCTCAGAGGCTACAGGCCAAGGTGTTTCTGCTCCAGTGGAGACATTTGTGCCAAGTCCATTCTTCTGATGATATACTTAAAGGCATTAAATTGCAGCTTCACACATCTACTGTGGTCTTAAGCATTTACTGTTTCTGTGGTGGACACCTCACACTGTTTCTGTCATCCATGTATTGTTTTCAAAAGCTCTGAGGGAGATGGGGATGAAGGAATTTTAAAGGTTGGATTCTGAAAGGAGAAGAAAATGGTTTCGCATGTCTATATAATGCTTTATTTAATATCAAAAAGAGGCAACATAGCACCTGCCTCCATATTTTAAATCAGCAGTGTCTTCTTGTGAGATTGCCATTCTATTAGACTATTGGATTGCAAGATGTCTTCTCTTTGTAGCAATGGCATCCTGTAATATAACTTTATTGAGTATTGTTTGAACCTCCTAGATTAGAGCTGAGAAACATGCAACCAAATTTGCCACAGAAAACTGGGATGGAGGAATTTCTTCAACTATTCCCCAAAGAGAGGAGTCCCTTTAGCAGTAACAGGAACACTACTAATGAGAATGGCCTGGGGGGGGACTACAATGGGGTTGTATTTCATTTGGACTGAATGGAAATCTGGGAAGTCAAAAGGCCTCAGAAAGTTGGAAAGATAAGTCTACAATGAAAGATTATATGGTGTCATCTCATCCCTAAATCAGTGTGAGGATACCATTGTCCCTGGGATAATCTCAGTGAAAAAAATTCTTCCTTCTCTTTAGAAAGAACTTTTGAAAGCAATTTCTCCTTCATTAAATTAAACACAAACTTAGAAGGGAAGAAATAATGCTTTATTCAACTATTTTTCAGCAGTACTAAATTATATGTTCTCGACTTTTTGCATAAAATATTATATAATAAAGCCAAATAAAATAAGACAGTTGCTTGTAACAAGGGTAGTTGCTGAAAACCTTTATGTAACCAAGGCTTTATGACCTACTTTCAATCAAATAATTGTTAACAAAACACTGACAAGCACCAGTACAAGGTAATAATTATGTAGGCACTGGCCAAATAAACAACTGAACATTTAAACCTTGCTGTTGATAACAATCTCAATGTTATTGAGAATGGTTACCACTAATAGCAGTTAATCAAACAGCAATATTGCATGTTATGTCTTCGTAAGCAATGACTTAAAAATTAAAGAAAATGGAGAATTTAAATTCCTGTTTAAAAGTCTGTCAGTCAACACGTAATCTAATATAAATTGACATACATCATTAAAAGGTATGTATTAACATTAAAAGGCATGAACTCTTACAATTAATGTTTCAGCAATGAAAGAACGAGAGTACCTAATTTTAATCCACTTGTTTATCTACACACAGTCATTTTTAGATCACTCAACATGTTTTAATCGTGAACATAAAACAATATCCCTTATATTTGTTCATTTGTAAGTCCTGACATTTCTAGTTAAGCACACATAAAACAGCAGGGGTTCTGTTTATTGGACAGGTATACAAATAGCAAGCTTGCCTATACTTAGTTTATAAAATATTATCTATTAATAAGAAAAGAGGCTCCGGAAACATGAGGCCTCTTAATATTTAGGCATAATCTCAAATGTTTAAATAGAGCAGGATCTCTGAAAAAGTGGTCCATTGATTTGGCTGCCAACGATGGGTTTTGCCATCATAAATCTTAGCCTGACAACTTCACAAAAGCCTCCTTTACCTAAACACTGCCAGGCATGGGTTTATATTCCTTGATTGGCTGATAGTCACTATGACAACTGATGCCACAATTCCCAAGTCCAATCCACTTTCAAACAGGCATACAGTTCATTAATTCAGCTGGACGTTTTGTTGACAATAGGGTTTGAGGGAAAGGTTTAGTACTATTTTAAGGATGATGGCATCTCCTGTTTTATGTGGCAAAAAGCTGAATCCAAGCTGAATGCAACAACTGCCTAGTTATAATAAAGTACCTCAGTACCATTTCCAATAAGGAAGATTTAGGTAATGAAGCAGAAGTAACATGATGGGTAAAAGTGATGTGGGAGTTCATGATTTGAAGAGAAAATAAAGCTCAACACGCTCAGTCATTTACCTCACAAAGTAGCAGATCTTTTAATAAACTCAGAGCAATGATAAAGAGGATCCCATTACAGCAGGAGGGAATGAGAAGGAGGCATTTGGAGGTGTCAGTTGCAGAGTGCAGAATGGACGATGGCAAATAAAATTAATATGGTTTCACAAAAAGCTTAGTGAAGATCTGAAGATACAACAAAGCAACAAAATAAGTCACCCAGGAAATGGAAAGATAGCCAGGTCACAAAGGAAAAATACAGAACTGGTATCCAGAATGCAAAAGTTCAGAATGGGCTAAAGTAGTGAAGGATGTGAAAAATATTGTTAAAAATGTACACAGTTCTGTTCAAATCAAGAGAAAACAAAAAAAAATTAAACAACATGAAGCAAAACCATCTCTATCGATTGGCCCTGATGGACTTGTGCCTACTTCTTAAAAAATCTCTCAACCACCATAGCAGAACCTATTAGCATAATCTATTAAATATCCTTCAGAATCAGCTCCTTGCCTAACTTATGGTCACTAGGCACGGTCATCCCTATCTTCAAAAAGGGTGACCCCAGCCTAGTTGAAAATTACAGACCAATCTCATTATGTTGTGCCACTAAAGTCATGGAATCAATCATAAACCAATCCATTACCCTCTACAGGACAGTGCATCTGTCATCAATACATGCGTGCATTAGCGCACCAGCGTGCCTATCATTCCCTATCCTAATATTCCCTTGTATTCGTATCCATTTCATGTATTCATAATCATGTTTACACTTATATCTGTTACCTAACACATGCTTGATGAATTAAATTTTAAAAAATTAAAAAAATGTATTTCATTGTTAGGGTGCATTTTTCAGCATTACCTCCAAATTATCTGGGATGAAGAGGTGAAAGTGCTGGTGCAATAAACATAACCTGGTTCTAAATGTTAATAAAACAAAGGAGATCATTGTAGATTTTAGAAAGATCCGGCATGGTCATACTCCATTCAGTATCAAAGATGCAGCTGTAGAGGTGGTCAACAGTGTTAAATATCTGGGGGTGAAGATAACTAACAATCTGAACTGGTCTCTCCACATATCATCCTTAGTGAAGCATGCAAACCCTTTTCTGCATTTCCTGTGTTGGATGAGGAGAGCATATCTTTCTCCTTCTGTCCTGGCCACTTTTTACAGAGGCACAATTGAGATTGTTTTAACAAACAGCATCACTGTTTGGTTTGGTGGCAGCAGTGCCTCAGAGAGAAAGTCCATACAGAGAGTGGCAAGGACAGCCGAGAAGATTATAGGAAGCTCACTTCCTATTATTCAGGATACTGCTTATAAGAATTATGTGCTTAGAGCTCAAAGCATTGTTAGAGACCCCACACACTCACTTCACAGTCTATTTCTGTTGCTCCCCTTTGGGAGGAGTTTAGAAGTATTTCTAGCAGGCCTACCAGATTCTGTAACCGCTTTGTTCTCTATGCCATCCGTCTGGTAAACTTGCAAGATTTCTTTTTCTTGCCATGTACATGTATACATCTGAACTAGATTGTGTTTTTTTCCCTCCATGTCATATATGTGGATATATGCAGAATTTTTAATTAATTAATTAATTAATTTTGTCATGTTTATGTAGTGTATATTGGAGCTAGTGACCCTTTGAGAGCTGTATGAAATGAAATGTCATTTTAATGTATGCCGATTAGTGTACATTCAAGTGATAATAAAGTTAGTCTAAGCCTAAAGTATACTCACTTTCAAAATACACTCACCTCAAGCATTCCTGACTGTTTTGGACAGTGTATTTTGGTTTGTAGCACTCTAACTCCAGCATTTCATTGGCTACTACAGGAAGGAATGCCTCTTCAGTGGAACCATACTTTAATATAATACCATTACTCTATGTGTGTGCCTTCGAGTTAATGTTGACTCCTGGCAATGCTTGAAGAAGTCCCTGCAGTTTTCTTGGCAAACTTTCATAAGTGCTTTGCCATTGCTTTCTTCCTTGGGCTGAGAGAGAGTGATTGGCCCCAGATCAGCCAGTTGATTTTGTGCCAAAGGCAGGATTAGAACTGATGGTCTTCTTGTTTTTAGCCTGATGCCTTAACCACTACATCAAACAGGCTTTGTTAATACCATTTAGAGCTACTTTTACCATGAATGCTGTAGCATACAATGGTTACAATTTCTGTTGTAGAAGCAGAAAGTTCCTAATCCAGCAGAACTTTTGCTGGTGAACTTAAATTATTTGTATGGTTCAAAAAAGAGAGAGTTTTAGAAAGCGCTCCAATAAAATATAGATAATGAGGGAATGAGCATTAACATAGCTAATATAATTCAATATATGGAAGAGTAAACTAATGCATATTGAAATTGCAATTTCACATAAGCACAGAGATATGATCTGAGCTGGCAGTAAAAGATCAGGAAAGGGATCTTAAAGTGATGATGGAAAGTTCAAGCAAAATGTCAGCTCACTGTGTATGATCTGCTGTGAAAATATAACCATTAGAAAATGAGTTGGAATTAAGCAAGAATGTATAGCATTCTACAATTCTAAACCTCTTAGCTTTTTTCCCCTTTTGAACACATAATGCACACACACACATTTTAAATCAGATTCTAGTTTGTAGTTAAAAATAAAATAAAAGTAAAACTGTGCCTGTTACTATATTGTTTAAAAATAAAAGCACTTTAGTCATTTGTAGGCAAGGCACCAAGAAGCCACTTCTTGCCCTTTTAAAAGTAGTTGTGGGGGTGGACCCTGAATAAAATTCAAGACACCGAGTTCTACAATAAGCTGACCGAATTGCAGATGGAAAGTTGCTATGTTGAGTTCCTGCGGGTTAATTAAACAACATCTATTCAGGGAAATGGGCACTGAGTGTCTTCATTTCCTAAAGTGATTCTTGACAGCTTCTTTGATTAGGCCCTACATCTGCTCCCATAATTCTTTGGACACTGAAGCCTTCAATGGGACAAGTGATTAGAATGATGGAGGTGGACAAATAATGCACGAGAATCATTGGAGATTCTAAAGTTGCTTGGTTTATGGCCTATAAAATACAGATAATCACATTAGTGTCATGCTAAGGCATGTCAGGATATAACATTGGCCTGTTGGGCACACAAAGCATTGCAAATGACATTGCATTCCCTTGACATGCCTTTAAAGGCATTTAAATTAGTAAAGACAAGAAGAAACAGAAATTAATTAGCTAATATGAAAAAAAAACACCACCCAAATCCTTAGGACAAAATTTTGTGTTCTGTTGAAAAACCTGCGACATAGCCAGCTGAATATGAGCTTCTGTCGTACCTCCCATAATGAAATAATTAAAGGATCAAAGGAGTTGGCCTCTATTCTTTCATCTGAGCTTCTTCAGTCTTCTTTTGCAAAGGGGCAGAAAAGGTAGAGAACTGCAAAAAGACAGGTGGGTACAAAAACAACAACTACCATGTATGCATTCAATGAGAGTACATATTATAAGTATAGTCATTGTACAACATTCATTGTCATATTAATAAGATTTAAAGAAAATATTTTGGTCAATCAAGTAGTTCTTGAGTTTGAACAGTTCATTTAGTGACTGTTCGAAGTTACAACAGCACTGAAAAAAGTGACTTATGACAGTTTTTCACACTTACAACCATTGCAGCATCCTTGCAGTTATATTCAGATACTTGGCAATTGATGGATATTTATGACGGTTGCAGGGTCCCAGGGCAATGTGATTACCTTTGGCGAACTTCTGATAAAAGCAAAGTCAATGGTGAAGCCAGATTCACTTAGTAACTCTGTTACAAATTACAGTGGCAAGAAAAGTTGTAAAATGGGGCAACATTCACTTAACCACTGTCTCACTTAGTGACAGAAATCTTTGGGTCAATTGTGGTTGTAAGTCGAGGATTATCTGTATACATTCATCTAGTGCAGGGCTGTCAAAACCGCGGCCTGAGGCCCGGATGCATTATGTTCCAGCCACGCTCATGGCCAGTTTGGCAAAGGGGAAAGCAGTCCCGATACATCATGTGACACCGCCGTGATGATGTGAGTTTGACGCCCCTGATCTAGTACAATCTAATGTAATGGAACTGTTACCATTTCCAGAGAGTAGATCTGAAGGAATATAGGTAGGATATCAGAACACCAATCAAGAATTTTAAGACAACAACAACAACAAAAATGTGCTATATGTGAATCTATATAGTGCAAAAATTAAGCTATGAGTTTAGGTTTTGAGAGATATAAGTTCACTTTTTGAGACAACGCTCAATCCAACCTACATTACAGGGTTTTATTGTCAACATTAAACAAGATAAGCCCTCGACTCTGCCTTTAGTTTTTGGAGTAGGACAAAAATACAACAAGTAAATAATAAACAGGAATAGAAAAGAGATCGTGCTGGATAACATCATCAACAACATCCTGTTTCTCACAGTGATGAATCTGATTCTCCTGGGAATCCTATGGCCAGAAAAAAAAAGTCAGTATGTCCTTCCTTGCATTTGCTAGCCAGAGTTATATTTCTCCAAAGGTGGACGACTCATATACCCATCATGACTTACAGATACTGACAAATCTCCCCTCCCTAAATCTATTGAATTGCCATATAAAGATTGCAAGGAAAGTTAGGTAAAGAGCAAATGCAATGTTACCATTTAAACATTAGATCAATTCCAGAGTCTGTCTCCCATTAATGCGTGATGCTCACTGGATAAACTTCAGTCAGCTAATATTATGAAACTTAACTGAATTCCCAGGTCAGTGGTGAAGATGAAGAATATAGAGGAAATAATTATAATTAAAAGGCAGGATAAAAAACCATATAAGATTGGAATTTAAAGCCATTCAGGTAATTGACTGGAAGTCAATAGAAGATAGCCAAAAAGAAACATTTTTTTTTAAAAAAAACTTGTATTTAAAACTACTTTAGCTAAGGGTTGAAGGAAATTCATCCGGGATTATAAAATACGTTGATGGAAATATCTCTAATAGTTGGAAAGCTGTTAACAAGTGATTTTTAAAAAATGATTAGGAAAGGAAGTATGCAGACCTAGTGTCCATAAAGGTGCCAGTTGTGAGTGTCTATGACATTCTCAATCATCTGGTCATGGTTCCCCCACTATTCAGCCAGAACTGAAGAAACTTCTTGGATGAGAAGCGAAACATTTTCATGGGGGGGAAAAACAGGAAAGTCCAATTGTCTTTTGAAAAGTACATATTAGGATGAGTGTGGTAGCAGATAGCTTTCCCTTGTCTCCAAAAGCAGGAAAACCCTTCAGATGCCACTATCTTGCAATCTCCTCACAAGAAGCAACTGTCTGGAGCACTTGGGGGCCATCTCATGTCACCTCCTTGTCCAGAGAGGAATTACAAAGCACTGATCTACCTTTAGTGGAGCTGACTTTACTTTGCAATTTCTTCTCCTGAAGCCATGCTTTTGTTTTTGTTGTTTTAAGGATTCTTACAAAACCCAGATGTCTCGGCTGGAGCAAATGAGACATTTGAATAAACATTTTAACAGCATATGAAAGAGCCTTAGAATATTTTCATCTCCCCCCACACACACTTGTTCAGATGGGAATCTACAAATAATTCAACAAGCACACTTGGAATGATCATGCAACTAGTCAAACATTAAAAAAATGTCTACTTTCCAGCTCTATTGGATGTCTTGTTGCAGAGATTTCTTTTGACTGTTAAGAATTTCAGACCTGATTATTTGCATGAATCTTATTTCCTCTGCCATCTCCAGCTACTACTTCTCTTTCTCTCACTTCAGATGCTGAACATTTTTCAGCTGCAATGTAAAAAACAAGGTCGAGTCAGTGGTATAATTCAAAGTTTTTTTACTACTGGTTCTTTGGGCGTGGCTTGGTGGGCTTGGCTTGGTAGGCATGGCAGGGGAAGGATACTGCAAAATCTCCATTCCCTCCCCATTCCTGGAGGAAGGATATTACAAAATCTCCATTCCCACCCCACTCTAGGGCCAGCCAGATGTGGTATTTCCCGGTTCTCCAAACTACTCAAAGTTTCTGCTACCGATTCTCCAGAACCTGTCAGAACATACTGCATTTCACCCCTGGGTCCAGTGATAACTTTAAAAATATTTTTGTCTTCCTTGTGAATAGAATTGTATGACATGTTAATTAAATACCATATAACTGACTCTTTTTGAAAATTTATACTAGAATACCTGTGTGGGAATTCCAGTCTGAACTGAGACCACAATACATTTGTGGATATTAGGCAAACCCTCTCAGCAATTTTATTTTGAAATTTCTCTGCTCTAAAAAGGAGGATCAAAAGCAATGATCAAGCACATTCATTGTCTGATTGAAATGTTACATTTGGAAAAACAGGGATGTATTAGTAAATGAAATAAGAATTAAGGGCAAAATAAAAAATGAAGAGTCAGTGCTGGATCTAATAGTAGACAGGAGGCTCTATAGGAATAGTGGAATTGCTTGCCTTCAGAAATTGGAATGCTCCATCATTGGAGGTTTTTAAGAAGAGATTGGACAGCCATTTGTCCAAAATGGTATAGGGTCTCCTGCTTGTGCAGTGGGTTGTATTAGAAAACCTCGAAGGTCCCTTCCACCTCTGTTATTCTGAATAGAATAACTCTGACTGCTGAGTTCTTTTTAGATGCCAAGGCATGATAGTGCTAAAAGAGAAGAATTTTGCCCAGGATTTCAGAATATGGCTCCTTGCAGTGACTTTCTGTAACACCTTCCTCACCTGCCTCTTTTAATTTGGTTTAAATAGGCCTACTCCCAAACAAAAGGAGAGCTAATTTAATGTGGTGGTTAAGGTACCAGGCTAAAAATCAAGAGACCATAAACTGTACTCCCACCTCAGATATAAAACTGGGTTAACACACTCACAAAACTATTTAACACATTCATATAATCTCCCATCAAACTTGCAATGTACTAATACCAGGAAATAACATAAGGTGTACGATTTTATAACAGTCATACTTGATTGGTAGTTATATGAACATAACAAGAAAAAATTGATGAAGAGACTTAAGAACAAAGTTGACAGATTCTCTGAGCAGTCCTGTTCTTAGAGTCTGCCATATCATTAAATCATTTCATTTTTATTCTGTGCTCCTTAAAATTCAACAATCTGATAATGAAAAGGCACAACATAATAGTAGTAGTACAAATACATGGGGAAAATTCAGCATTATTCCAGTATTTCCAAATCACAAAGCTTAAATCAACAAGATAGCCTCAAAATACTAAATATCATTTTTAAAAATTAGAAAGAAAAATGTTAGCAATTGGTAGGAGTATCGAGTAAACTCGTTCACATTTTTACTATTTCAGTACATAAATTTCTAAAATATAATAATATATATTGATTCTTATGGTGCATGTTTAATGGGATAAATATAGTTTGAATCCACTTTCCAAAACAAGTGTCACTTTTCACTAGGCTGGTCTTGTTATGTTGCATCTCCGTGCATTAAAAGTTAAAAATTATTTAGCCTGATTTGTTAAAAATTTCATTAATGGCAATTTATGTCACTCAAACCAACCTCCTTAGGAAGAACATGGCATGCTTGTACAAACCTATTATGAGAGTTGTCAGAAACATTTGTCCTTATGAAATATAAATAGACAGTGTGTTAGATGATTTAGTAGGAAATCAGTTATTCATTTAAAAACAAACATGTTTTTTTAATTTCATCTTTCAGCAAACCAGGTCATGTCACTTTCAGACTAATGAGAATGCATTTGTAAATATCACAGGGAACAATATATTCGTTTTTGATGAGACTTGCATATTGGCAAGAATATCATCAGCTATTTGAAGGCTGTAAAGATAAATTCCTTTATGCTAACTGGGAAAGTTGATAGACAAAGATGACCATACTCTACACATAAGTCAATTGTTGGTTGAATACAGATGGGCATCTAGCTACTAGCACATCCCAATTATTTGTTTCAGTGTATTATCCACACCTGAAATTTTCAGGTAATGTTAGAAAATACAAAACAAGAGTGCAGTGGAACCAATGCTATCAATGCAGTCAAAAACATTTAATATCAACCAAAGTCTACATTCAGAATAAAATAGCTACAAAAAGGTGCACACAACTTGAATGTCTACCATGCTCTTGACAATGATGATAACGCTTTCACAATTCAAAGAAATACCAACATTAAATCAAGATGGCTAATGATTCCTGTTAGATCACGCAGGGAAGAAAGACGCGAGTTGCAGGAAACAGTCAACTACCTTTATTGGATCTTTGGAGGAGGCAATACAGAATGCCGGCAGGCTGCAGGGAAGCCGCTTTTATGGGATTCCCTGATCGCCTGCCGGCCACTGACAGTGCTTTAATTTTCCCGCCGCCAGCTTAACCAACCAGCGGCAGGGTATGCTAATGGAGTCCACCATGAGGATATAACAATTCCAATGCTGATTGGTTGGAAAGGGGGGAATTTAGGTGATGGAAAAAGAGGCCTAATTCAGAACTTTGTGATAACACTACCACACAAAATGCAATGTCTCTGCCTAGGTTGGTAGTTTAGCTTGTCCAAAAGGACTCATGAATGCATTTATGGGTGTTTCCTGATCACAATTATTTGAATATGATGAAACATGGGCTCAAGATGTCAGTAACAAGTACTAACCTCTTGAAGATTAGCCTTGAAGAGTATCTAGAAGCTACAACTGATGCAGAACACAGCAATTCAAACAGTTTGGACACCCCTTGAGTTGGACCTGTAATGTCTCTGCTATATGAGCTTTTCTGAATCAGTGGATATTTGGATATTTTCCTGCTTGCCTTTAGGTCAACTGATCTCTGTTAACATCAAAATTCTCTCTAACCTGGGAAATGCTTTATTCTGTGTAACTGGATTATAGAACAAAACTGCTGGAGATAAAAGGGGTCAGCTGGCCAGAATTACCCTTAAAGGCACTTTGTGTGTTCCTTACAACCTTGTTGTTGGCTCTAGAAACATCTCAGAAATTGTGCTAATAAAGTTAGCACAATAGACAAGTAAATAAGATGAAACCCTATTTCTTCTTGTGGGGACTTCTCTTATTAATTATTCCTGAGGGGAATAAATAACGTTTAGTAATCTTGACTCCATCAAATTAAGATATATCATTCCACCACTACCCAACCTTGCCTATATAAAAACAGTGCCATCCTGTCAAATACCTCAAAAACTTCCTCTTTATACCCTATTCTGTGCCTTCACAGAATATGTGGATAAAACTATTGAAGAGAATTGTGATGGGGACATAGGCTATTAAACCTCTACTATTCTAGATGATCAATAGTTGTTTTAAAGACTTGCCTTGTCATTTCATTTGCCTCTAAAATAAAGTCTGAATTTTGAATACGGACTTGAAGGGCTAATTTTCTGGCAAATATATAAAGCAAAAGCCACAGATTTTTAAAAAAGCAGTGCATGCCATTGTGTTGAAGAATAAACAGGAAGGTGGAATAGAAACGAAGTTTTCTTATTTTATAAAAGTTTTTTATTTTCCATACAGTTAATTCCACATTTCATTTTTACATATAAATTTTACATTTCATAATACAATTCTTTTTTAACAATATCTCCCCCCCCTTATACAATTCCCATTTCTTTATATCTTTTGATTTTCCAGGTCTCTTTTATACCATCCCCACTTCCCAGAAATTGCAGCCCTTCTATCCTCTTCTCTACCTCCCTCCTTTCCTTCCATCCCTCCTCCTCTACCTCCTCCCTTCCCCTACTTCCCTCTCCTCTCCTCATCCTATCTTCCTTCCCATGCTATTACTCTTCTTCCTGTGATGGTATTCAAGTTTCCCTGATTTCTCTTTATTTCAATTTTTTCTTCAGCATTTAAGTAATTATCTATTTACACTCCTTTCCACCTTCACATTTTTTCAATATTAAAATACAAACTAAAGAAACGAAGTTTTCTTGATAGCTGAATAGAAGCAATACCAAATGTGCATTTGGGGAGGGAATGTGTCATGATTTTCCAATAAACCTTAAGATTTCTTTTTCAAGTCTTGTTCTGTCAAACACCCATCCACAACTGCCTCCGATAAAATGAAAATTAGAATAATAGAATTGGAAGAGGCTACACTGTGGTGGGGTGTAGTTTCAATTCCTGGGAAGGAGGAGTTGTATTCCAGAGGAGCAAGAGACAGGAAAGTTTAGATAATTTGTGTGGGAAAGAGTTAAGGCATCTCTTCCCTGGGAGTTCTCAGAGTATATATTTAATGGTGCAAATAGTCTGCTTTAGTTTGGCAAGATTTCTGTCTATAAGTGAGGAACAATAAAGGAAACTGACTAAAAGAACCTCAATGTGTCTTTCTTGGTTTTTGAAGCCTGACACCACCAGATTTAAACTCTTGCTTAGTGCATTTCATTTAAGTCATCGTATGGGTTTGATATTATCTATAAATCATATTTTTCATGTAACTTTGGCTCACTACTAAAGACAACCAGATGGTTTATGATTTATATCAGACCTAGGCATTTTACCATGGCCACATCTGGCCATTTGTCCCTATCCAGTCTGTGGGGGTAGCAGGGAGGTTGGCAGGGGTTAGTAGCAGGGGGATGGCTGGGGCGGTAGTAGTGGTTTATGTCAGCATGAAACCCTATAGCAGGAGTGTCAACTCAATTTCATTGAGGGCTGCAACAGGGGGTTGGGGGGGCATGGTCGGGGTAGGCATGGCCAAGGTGGGTGTGGCCAGCTTGATGTCCCTCGTGTTGGGGGCACCTATGGTGGCCAAGTGCTAAGGCAGGACATCCTTCAGACCGTCCCTCACTCTCATTATAATCTCCTTCCTCCCTCCCTCCCTCCCTTCCCTCTTCCTCCTCCTTTCTTCTTCCTTCCCCTCTTTCCTTATTTTTTCTTCCTTGCTCTTTTCCCATCTTCTCTTCTTTTTCTTTCCTCTTTCCCTTTCTCCTTTTCTGTCCCTTCTTGCATGCTCAAATGAAAAAGGGGAAACATTTCTCCTTTTGTTTTGTTTTTAGTTTGTTTTGCTAGCTCTCTGCCAGTGAAAACGGAGGTCGAGAGGGCCGCACACTCCCATGCTCTGTTTTCACTGGCAGAGGCACCTTGGGCCTGTTTGCTGTTTCCAGGGTGGACAAGGTCTAATCACCCCACAGGCCAGATCTGGCCTGCGGGTCTTGAGTTTGATACCCCTGATATGATCTAAACACAACATTCCCCCTCCCAAGTTCCCAAAAGTTACAGCAAAGCAAAGCAAAAAATAGAAACAGAAACACCAAACAGAGATCCCCCTTAGTCTCTCCCCTCCCACCAGAATGACAGCGTCCCGATAGGAATCTATGGGACCTGACAAAAATCATATTTCTTGAACCACTGTATAACCCTGGGAACAGTTATGATCTGAGAATTCTGTAAATTACATTTCAGAACCAAATTCTGAAAGTGGGTCTGTAGCGGAAATAGGACACCCATACCTGTGTCCCAACCTCCCACCCTGGCAAAAGGCTACAAGAATATACATTGTGATAATGGGATCAAATAAACTGAAGATCAGACAACTGAAAAAGTGAACAAAATGGAAACAAGGAATGTTGGATTTGAAGAAATTTGGAGGTATTTCCTAGAAGAACCTTTTGATAACTTACCAATAAATGATCTATCTGCATTATCCAACACTGGATCAAACTTTCTATAAATCTTGACGAATTTCCTTGCTTTTCTCATGTTTTTATTTCCTCCTCATGCTCTACGCCAGGTGGATGTAACAATCCAGCTCAATATTTACATGCCACCCGAGGCAAACAATAGTGACTGAACCTAAGCAAGTATCAGAAAGGTCAGTAAATCCTTCAACTTTGTTAAATGTGGAATAAAAGGAAGAATAACTTGAATTAAATTTGTGTGCCCACTTGAAATGGCCTCTGGCTGTGCTTCTGAACTTATGCTGGATTTTTGCATGAAAATATTCTTTTTTGTCCCTAACTGGTGTTCTCCTTCAAAAAGAGAGCCAAGTTTAAAAGCTGGCAATAATGTAAGATTTTTTTAAGCAAACAGATTCAATATTTCCTTTAATATGATCTCTGCATTCAAGAGCGCTTTGATTTCTCTCCTTTTTTTTAAAGCTTTGAAATGCTACCTCTGCTTATATAAAAAAGGACGATTCCATGGTTTTATTCCTTTGTTCCTTTATGAGCTTTGTCACTGGTTGAGCGGCATGTTGCTAAAGCCAAGGAATGAAATATATATATATACACACACACACACAAACTGTGCTAAATGCACCTTTTGTTATGTTTAATATAAAGTTCAGTATGAAGAGCTGAACTGAATTATACATTAACTCATTCCCAAATAAGTCTTCAATTAAAAAAAAAAGAATCTTCATTTCTATACAATGTGTAATTAAGAGTGAACCAAAAGAGGCAGCAATAAATCAAGAACCAGAATACAGTAAAATATTATAATTAATATTTTAGTATATGTTTTGATTACTTTTAGAATAAGTACAAGAAATATCAATTAGAATATATATTCAAATGCTGCTGCTTTTGCCCATTATGTTTGGTAAAGGGTTTATTTTAATTCTGGATATTGCATACAAAATAATACCTAGTCCCTAATTAAATATAAGACTGCAATTCAATTGAGAGCCTCTGCTGATGTCATAAATAATAAGCTCACAGCTCGAGGTATTAATGAATGGCAGTCAGACCCAAAAGACTGAATTACAACTTCAGTATTCCATCTCTGGATCAGTATTGTTATTTGCAGTAGATGGAAAAATGATTATTATTATTTTTAAATACAGACAAAAAGAAGGAAATTTGACTTCAACATCTGTGACTAGGTGGTAAAAGATTAGAGTGCATGTGATTACAGAGAAAGCAGTCCACTGGAAATTGAAATGTGGAAATGTGTGAGAATAATTCCAGTCTTTTGCAATCTCTATATTCTGTTAAATATATAATAGGAGATATTTTTTTCTTTCCTTTCTTTTGTTATGGGCTAAGCATTTTTCCCCTCCCTGGGGCTTTACTTTATATATGTATGTAGGTGTAATAAAATATCTCCAGAGGAGGAGATGGGCATGTAAAAGGCGTGGTACATATAACAACTCTATGCATGACCGCTGTGGGTTAGGCAGGTAACACAGTCTTTTTTGAAAACATTTAACCCAAAGAAGAAATCTCTCTTCTGTAAAACTAGCAAATCTTGAGTGATTCTGCCTTCAACGGCTGCTGGTGAAAGTGTTCCTACATGGTAATTCCATTTTGAAATGAAGGAAGGATATGACAGTGCGAGCCATCATATCTCAAATATCTCCAATATTTGGAGGGTTGCCACAAAGAAGAGGGAGTCAATCTATTTTCCAAAGCACCAGTGGGCAAGACAAGAAGCAGTGGATGGAAATTAATCAAGGAGAGAAGCCATCTAGAACTAAGGAGAAATTTCCTGAGAGTTAGAACAATTAACTCGTGGAATGGCTCACCTTCAGAAAGTGTGGATGCATTGCTCCATTACCTGAGTGTTTTAAGAAGAGTCTGGACAGCCACTTGTCTGAAATGGTATAGGGTCTCCTGCCTGAGCAGGGGGTTGGACTAGAAGACCTCCAAGTCCCTTCCAACTCTATTGTGCTATTATTCTGGAATATGATTTTCTGAAGAGGACAGTAAAATAAAGAAACAAGGAGAAAAAAAGCAACTCTAAACAATCCTGCAGACAAGGCTTACTGATTTAGTCACATATTCCAGGTGACTCATAATTTGTCCACATGCCAACATCTGGAAATAATAAGATATAGTAAAGTTATTAACTAGATCGACACGAACCTTGAAGCAGCTAAATCTAAATTAAATATAAACATGCCTAACAGCTTGAGGCTAATACATGAAATTCAGAATCCAATCACCTGACTCAACCTTGGTTTGTTTGTTTTTTGCCGCTTCTCCTTCACCTATGGCTGTCATCATATGTGTTCTTAAAGGGAAAAAAACCCTAGGGATTGAGGGGAGAATGTAGATGGAAGATGGTATCTATTAGAAGATTAAAATCCATAAATGTATTTTTCCAGATTCCAGGTTTATATATATATATCCAAGCAGACTTTATCCCTAAATTACTACCAGTTCTGTAAAGATGCTGATTTACACCAGAGGAAAATATAGTCCCCAAATGCCTCTTAGTGTCTCAACCGTCTATCATATATGCGAAATCCCTTTACATTCCTGATAGCCCAAAATAAATAGTTTTAATGCCAAATTCTGATGCTCTCTACAGGGATTTTCCTGAACAGTCTTAGAAATTATTTTCCATCTGCAAGGAATATTTGTCATCTATTGTTTTCACCTGCTTTCCTCTTTTGTCCATCTCTTCTCTCTACTGACAGACAGACCTACCTACATCATCTTGACTCTGGATGGTTTTCAAATATTGTAAATAAATGCTCTAACCTTGACAAAGCTATTGACACAGGCAATATCTGGCTATAGTATTCCTTTCTTCATTTTGCAATTCTCAAAGAACTTAAAATAAAATGGGCAACATGTTGTTTTTTTAATTATTTATTTAGAACATTTTTATGACTACCCAAAACAACCATGGTGACTCTGGAAGGCCTATCCCCCAAAGCTACCAAACATAATACAAAGCCACAATATATATGTCTACAAATAGCAAAGAAACAATAAAACAATAAAATGGCAATCCAAACAGCAATAACATCTTCATCCAATGACTACTCCATCACTTCATGATCCAAAGGTCCTGGGAAAAAGTCAAATCCTGACAGCCTTTGTAAATGTTGCATGTCAGGAAGAAGTTCATTCAGAATCTGCCCCGCAAAAAGCACATCTCCTGAGTCCCACAAATAACATTTTACTTAGCGAGGCAAGTGAAGAATCAAGAAGACTGAAAGCATCACTCCAAAAAACTTTCTTTCTTTCTTTCTTTCTTTCTTTCTTTCTTTCTTTCTTTCTTTCTTTCTTTCTTTCTTTCTTTCTTTATCTATCTATCTATCTATCTATCTATCTATCTATCTATCTATCTATCTATCTATCTATCTATCTATCTAT
>JANHFT010009723.1:609072-619622 GCA_032467955.1 Pseudoxenodon macrops
GTATGCATTACTAACATTAGAAATAAAATAAAATAAAATAAGAAATAAAGAAATAAGAAATAAGAAATAAATAAAATAATAGATACAACTGATTCTGGATATCAAATAAGAAATACAAAAGGTACCCCAGATTGTTCTAGTTAAGCATTTTTAGTTATATTTCAATGAACTAATGACATGCCCAACTGATAGCTAGGGGATTTGTTCTAGATAATTATGGATAATGACAAGGTATTTACAGTTCATTTGGAGCTCATTTTAGCTAGTCAATATTAAATTGCATTGAGAAGTATGCCTTTAATTGGTAAATAACATGCTAAACGATGATATATAAAAGTATCCAAAAACTTGATTAGCCATTCCTGTAGTATTTATGTACACTCAGCTTTTTAATTAGAGCAGTGTCAGATTTCATCAGAGTCTATCCTATAAGATGTCCAATGAGAACTATTAACTTTGAATGAATTAACTGGTGTTACCAGTTTTGAGCCCCTCAAAATGGCGATTGCCACAGATTTTGTAACAGATTTTGCAGGAACTTCTGAAAAACAGAACAACAGAGTTAGAAGGGACCTTGGAGGTCTTCTAGTCCAATCCCCTGCTTAGTCAGGAAACCCTATACCATTTCAGACAAATGCTTCTCCAATCTCTTTTTAAAAACCTCCAGTGTTGGAGCACCTATTTTGGAGGCAATTTGTTCCCCTGATTGTTTTAATTGTCTGGAAACTTCTCCTAAGTTCTGGGTTGGTTCTCTCCTTGAGTCCATCCATTGCTCTTGTCCTGCCTTCAGGTGCTTTGGAGAATAGAGTGACTCTCTCTTTGTGGCATTTGTGTTTCAGAAATGATGATATTATTGGTTTCACAATTATTTCAAGGTAACTTAAAGGCTAACAAAAACTTTGCAGAAGTTTGGCACCCATGCACTAGAAGGAGACATGGAATCTTTAATAGTTTTACAAATAAATAATGCTCTCCATCACCTTGTTCCATTAACTTATGACATGTTTGTGTGTGTGTGTGTGTGTGTGTGTCAAAACAATCTGCACTTCTCTGACTCCATCCTAGGGCAGGTTTGGATATTCTGGTTGTTAATTTATTCTCTAGAATGTATTCATCCAAGATCTAATCAGTACATTTTGCTTCACTTTCATAAATGCAGGCTGGGAAGTTAACAAAACTTGAGTCAACTACCTAAATCCTAAAGTATAACAAAGATGTATGTTTATTTTTAAACAATGGAAAAAATTCTTCCTTGCTGACTTGTAGAGGAAGCTGTACTCAACATTTCACCATTGTTTATTCTTAAATAACTAATCATCCCCCTTGATCTTTCAAAAAGTTCCTGGCATTTCACTAGTTTACACGTTGATTGAATACAGTTCCCAGAACTACAGGTGGCACCATGCCAAATGCTGTGATAATCAGTTGTAAGATTTATTCCAGTTGAGAAATATTATAAACATAAGGATTCATAAGATGAATACTAATGCTTTCCTTTAGATGGGTGAAAATGCTGTCTACCTTTGTGAGCTAGCAATATGTTCATCTTTACAGCCTCTCCTGGAGACAGAATTCATTTTGAAAGACAACCTCATTAAGTTGGGTTTGATATATACGTTAATAATTAACAGAATTCCCACAAATTAAATACAGTTTTTCAGAGACATAATTGTGCATCTGCATTTTAAAAAAGAGCTTCAAAACCCAATACATCAATAACCTAATATGGAATCACTTGATATATTTTATGCAATAAATCTATATCTTGTAGTAACAGGTAATAATTAGGAATAACTGGGAAGGAGGAGGAGAAGGAGGAGGAGGAAGATTCAATAGTGTTTTAAAATATGTAAAGAAAAATGTTTTGGAAAATTAAGAAGAAATTTGAGAATTGATGGGAGAGAACATGTCTCGTAATGTTATAATCAAGTTAGTACACATTAAGAGTCACAGAGATGACAATCTCTAATATATTTCTGATTATTTACAAAAATATCTCTGATATTTGCATAAACTGAGTGAATAAGAAACGACTGTTGATATCAATACCTGGGAAAATGCTACAAATTTTAATTTAAAAGTGGATTTAAAAAGGCACCTAGAAAGGAACAAGTTCTTTCTTTGAAGTCAGTGGGGTTTAGTTAAAAATAGGTCATGCCACACTAATTTCTTTTTCTGACTAATCTCTCTCTCTCTCCCTCCCTCCCTCCTTCCCTCTCTATCTCTCTTTCTCTCCCATATCTTTCCTCTTGAGAAAACAAAACAATGTGGGATGGAGATCCCACTGCCAGAAGAATTTGCAGTTGGTTGAACATCTATACTAATGCATAGTCCTTAATGGATCTATGTTGACATGGATATGGACATGTTACCTATCCTCAATAGCCACTTGAGTGCAGACGTTTTTAAGAAAAAGATCCTAATTTAAATGGAGAGTAATTTTCTGATGGTGAGAGTTATTAAGCAGTGGAAGATGCTGACATCTGTCATGAGTGCTCTATCACTGGAGATTTTCAAACAAAGACAGGACAGTCATTTGTTTGGGATAGTCTGAGGATTCATGCCTTAGCCATGAATTGGACTAGAACATTTCAAGATCCTTTCCCTGAACCTTATGACTAGATGACATACAAGAAATCTTACTGGAATGTCCATCGTATTCATTTCACCCACATATAATGATGTATATTATGTATTCATATTTCCACAATCTCTGGGATCAAAAAATGGAGATGTACATATGGGACTTGCATACCTTAACCTGGCATGAATTACATATTGAAAACTAAGAATCAGGCAATTTTCTGCTACTTGAATATTATTGCAAAATAAAATTGTTTGCAAGTCTTTGTATCATCAAAGAATTTGATCCTTTGCATCTAAATGAGATGGGATAGAGTAGAGTAGAGTAGAGTAGAGTAGAATAGAATAGAATAGAATAGAATAGAAAATACGGAATGGAATGGAAAACATTAAAAATAGAAATAGAACAGAACAGAACAAAACAGAATCTGGGGTGGGTTGTCGATTGTTTGGCTGCCAGTTTGCTCAGGGTTGTGCGTTACGCAAAGCAATCAAAAAATAGCTTCTGCGCATGCGCAGAAGCAAAATCCAAAATGGTGGCACCCACGGAGACACCGAAAGAACTGGCTTCATGACATCATCGCCGAGTTACTACTGGTTCT
Organism: Pseudoxenodon macrops; assembly: GCA_032467955.1. Classification (NCBI taxonomy): domain Eukaryota; kingdom Metazoa; phylum Chordata; class Lepidosauria; order Squamata; family Pseudoxenodontidae; genus Pseudoxenodon; species Pseudoxenodon macrops. The sequence goes on from JANHFT010009723.1 coordinate 612,258, forward strand.
AAAGAACCGGTTAGAACTGGTAGGAGCCCACCTCTGAATAGAATAGAATAACAGAGTTGGAGGGAATAAATAATACATGACTTCATCCTTGATTGGGTTTATCAGCAATTTCTAGCATCTATTTCTGTCCTGATTTGGGCCAACATTAGAAAGAAAGTGATACTGTCTTGCTCTTAGATTAGCTACCACTACCCAAGGTTTCCTTTGTCCTGTTGAATAGCACTTCTTGATAAAGAGCATAATTATAATTATAGTGCTGGGTTATTTAATGTGTTTTATTTAGGGCTTCTTTTTGAAGATCATTTGGCAAATTCCACAGTGTTAAAAACAAGGTGCAAGACGCTAAACTGGATTTGTATATCCTCCAGTATGCCTGTCCTGTTCCTGACAATTTGAAGTGCAAGTCACAGTATCGGAAAGCCTAAGAAGTTTCCGACCATGATATTTAAATAATTACTTATCCCTTGAATAATTCTGTCCACTTCTGAATTAAAGATTTTTCTGCATCTTCAAACAACTTGAATCAAATTTTTCAGTTGAAGTGTCCTCGATAAAGAACTCTTCTTTATGTCTACAGACAGAGTCACCCAGCACACCATGACCAGGCATCTGCCAGCACCTGAGAATTAATAGATTTCAACATGTTTCATTGTTCATCCTGCAAATGCGTTTTTCCCTTTTGATTTCTTAATTATGGTTTCACTGATTGTAAATTATAAACATAAATTAATTGGGACAAAGCACAGCATTCTTTATCATAATATTTCTCTCCTTCCCTGAGCACAGAAAGAGAAGTTAGCCACCTTAAAGGAACTGAGGTGGAAAGGCAAAGGAAATTAAAACACACAATAATGATGGCAGAGATATAAATAGAAGAATTGTATGTGTGTGTGTGTGTGTGAAGGTCTGCAGAGAATCCAAGAGAGAACAAATGATGAAATGTATGTCATGATCTTCTGAGCAAACCTTTTGCACTTGCACTTTGAGGTATAAAAAGGTGGAAACTTTAAGTAAGATGGTTGATTTGTTTGTAAACAAGTATAAAAAGGAGGGAAAGTAATACACACATGACTTCATTCAGACAAATCCTTGGCTTGCTATTGACTCCCTGGATTGGACATTTTGTAAGATTCTCCACTTATTCCTTGCCATGCATACCGTAATTGGTGCTGTCTCTCTGCCTGCCCAGATAAAACCAATAAATAAATAAATAGTTTTATTCTGGCCTCCCTTTATGGCTTTACGTTTTATTTGCTTTTATGGAAGGTTTTTTTTTTGTATACCACCCAGAATCCACTGAGGTTGGACAGCTGGAACATATTTCAATAAATAAATAAATAAGACAAATATATAAAAGATGGAACTTGCATTGTGTCATCATGAGAAGACATTTGTTCATTTTGTGGAATTTGGAGCTTCAGAAGGATCTTCCTCTGGATAACTTGACCATTGCATCCATTTCCATTCCCCAAACCATCAGAAATATTTTGAAGATGGTCTGTGATGGTTTCACTTTTGCCAAATATAGATTCTGAGAACAAGAATTGCCATAACTCTTGTGACAACAAAAATCTCTCTGTGGGTACAACTATCAATTCTGAACGCCATATAAAAGCACTTTAGGAATATGTGCTAAGAGATGTTTGTTTCAAACTCACCAAGCTTTTTGGCAGGTGGCAGAACAAACTTTGAAACTTTGAGGAATGCTTTGCCTTGGAGTCTGATTTGTTCAGGGATGATATTTGGAACGCTGACATTTTGTTTTTTATGTAGCATTATTGGTTGGCCTGCACAACTGGAAAGCTAGGGACAATCAGATTGGGGAAATTAATATTCATGAAGTTGCCAGTTGTGGAAAGCCATTTTCATCTAGATAAGAGTATATGCTTATTGAAAACTTTGCTTTTAATTTAAAAATAATAATTTAAAAATGTTTTTAAATCACTATCTGTTACACTGAACAGACTCAAAAGATTTCATGCAGCTCAGTTCTAAATACCATAGGGAAACTGTTAATTATATTATCAGGTCAGAAATGAAATTGCTCAGGTATCCTTTAGTCTGAAGTTGTTTCATGTAGTTTAATCAAAATGCAATTAAAACACTATACAAGCCATCGAGAATATAACTACATACATACAACAGGGACAGGAAGTGCCTCATAGGAGCAGATAGAGATAAATCCTAGAGAGGCAGGAAATGGATCACAATACAAAGGAGATGAATGTTAAAGGGGAATAAAGTTGCATACAAGGCAGACGTAACACCTGTAACATCTTCCCCTTTTTATATTAACAAAACACAACATTGTAACAGTTCAGATGAGAACCACTATCAATACTTTCTACAGATTAAGTCCATTGGGTGGCCGCGAACAGAAGTCACACACATTATAATTGCTAGATACTGAGAAATCATCTCTTTATTTAGAGACCAAATTTGTGGAAGTTCCCCCTTATCTTAGAGGTGTCTTCCTCTATCTAGTATCCTGTAGCTGGCTAAGATTTGAACAAGCTTGTTGTAAAATAAGTTATTCTTAAGATAAGTGCAGCCCCAAATGATTCAGAAATGGCTTTTTGTTAGTATGTGTGTTCTTACAGTATTCCCTGAGTTAAGCATATAGCTAGGCAGATTAGTATAACATTTCTGATTAGATACATTATTTATTACTTAAAAGCATTTCCCCCAATATTCCCTGAATCTCGATATCCTTTTCAAAGAAGCTGCCTTTTCCCCTGATCTAAATCAATATAAGTCTTCTTATGACACACATAACAAACAGACTAATCATTAAATCTCAAACAAACATGAAATTCTGAGCAGCAAGACCAGAAATGAGCAATTATTTTGTAGGCATGCATTTTTCTTTTCTTTTTCTGGAATCTTGAAGGCCTGAGGTTGATGTGTTTATTCTGAAGCATCTTCTGAACTGTTCTTAATTAGGTTTTCTCAAGGCATACACAACTTGGTGGGAGAAAACCAATCCCCCCCCCAAAATGAAGCAGTGACATCTGGAAATGCAACCACTACAATACAATATACAATCTTTGCGTCCTTGACAATCACCTTAACCTTAGAGTTGAAAGTTGATGTTTCTACTATGCTTGCTTTGAGGTGCACATATGCTGATCTGAGACTTATGATAACGATAAATCAGACATACATACTGCATATATTCAACTTCCTCCGTTTGACAAAAGACATATTCCAGTAGTCTTCAACTTACAACCATTCATTTAACAATGATTCAAAGTTACAACACCACTGGAAAAAAATGACTTACACCCCCAAGAAAGACGCACGGTGATTCTGCCAAATTGAGTTCTTTTTTATTTCACACCTATGAACGGAATCTTCCTAAACTAACACACTCTTCTATCTGGATCTACAATGCACTCTGGGAACTGTTAAGGAGGGGCTATCTTCACCCTCTTTCCCTCACACTAAATAGCTGGACTGAACTATCTCTTATTCCTTTGGCATGTATCTCTGCCTCCTGGGAATCCAGCCTATTACGTTCCATCACGAGGGAGGTGTAGTTTTTCTGGATATTGTGGAGTGCCATATTTTCTGGTTAGCAAGAGTGGTTGTCCTATATTGAACCCAAATCATTGGCTGGGGGGGGGGGCAACATTGTAGCTTTTGGATAACAAGCTGCATAAAAATGGTTTTAAAAAAACCACCTTAAAAAAACAGTGACAGCAAGCGAGTTTAATATCATGATAAAGTATATTAGCTTGTGTCAAGATCAGAGAGCCCATTGTACTACCTACTCTCTACCATCCATATTTGGAAGTGAAACTTCTGCAGTGATGCAATGCCATATATTGTCTACCCAATTCCAGAAACAGCAGAAGAGCCACTGAACCTATGAAGGTTTTCCAAAGGCATTAAGTAGCTCTAAACCTTCTGCTTTGATTTGTTGTTTCGAAGTAGATCCCATCTTCCTTTTGCGAACCTTCTTTGATGGAATACCTAGATCTAAGTTTTATTAAATCAAAGCAATCCTTTGACATTTTGCAGATCCCTAGGATTTACTCCAGACAATCCCTATCTGCTGAGCAGCTATTTGCTAGTGAGCGAACATGGTATGCTTTCTCCTCTTTGCATTCAATAGAGGACTTGCCCTTTTGAACCATCTGAAGTGAGATGATGTTAAAGAGCGTCATTCAACAGTAACAATTTGAATGTATGAATTAATAACTTAGGTCAAGTTCCTAAAAAAAATAATATACCAGTAGAGGAAAATCACGTCTTTTGGAATTATTCCAAATTTGGAATGGTCACTTCAAAAATGATATATCTGTGTTTTCAGTGGATATCAATTAAATCCATTCTGAATTATTTGAAGAGGAGAAACACGCACACTTGTAAAATGGTTTTTTGTAACAGAAAGAGAAAGCATAAATCATTTGTGTGCATCTGCTAGATTTCATGGCATGAAGTAATATGCAAAATCACTGATAGCATTAGAAACTGTCTATAAATGTTCTTTGTTTTACAATCCACTGATGTCATCTGATTTCACAGACGCATAGGAGATACATAGATTGTAGATGATTATGAGAATCTAATTCTCCTTATAGTCACACAATCTGCACTATTCACTGTTCAAAATGCAGCAATTATTAAATATATTGTTCTTTTGAAGTCTTCCAGAATGTTCATAAGCTTTATATATTTTTTCCTATTGGTTCCCTTTAAAAGAATTGTGGAAATAATATGTCCTTTAAAAAAACTAGATACATTTCACAATTCTTTCCCTAGCATACTTAGGAGTCCCTCTCTAAGCAGTATAGAAAGGATAACTGAATGATAATTTCATACATTTTGGTCTTAAAGAAGAAAAGCAAAGAGGTCATTCTGGCAATGGGGAAAATGCACCCAAAATGCTAACTTTGAAGTTTGTCAGACAAATCTTATAAACTTTACCCATGAACTTTGAATTACCCTGTCCATTTCATGTTATCCAGTTAACAGGCATCTATCTGCTCCTGCCATATAATCAACTGATTGCTACACAAGAATTTTCTAAAGCTGTGACAAACTCGGATTTATGAGGTCAACAAGTTCAGACTTAATCCATTCAATAGCTGCAATTTATCGCCTGATGATAATTGTATACACAAACATTGTAATGATTTAGATGACATAGTGTAAAGATGAAACCCGTTTATTTTAAAAGGGTTTCTCACCTCTAAAATATGTTGCTGTGAATACCTTTCTGGGGCCATTTTTAACAACACAATTATTATTGTTTTATTGATCAGGTTTTTATTACCGATTTGACACTTATATTTCACGTTAATCGAAATGGGTGTAATTTTTCCACAGGAAATTTAACAAGATGATGACTGCAATTAATTATATCATTACTATGTTTTCAGTGCATTGCACTTAGAGGAGTCTGGAAAGAAGGGTCTAATTTATCATAGATTTATTATAAGGAATATGTAAACCTTTAAAGAGGGAGAGAGCATGATTCTGTGGGGGAAGATGGAATATGACAAAGGCTCCATATTTATAGATCACTGCCTTTATCGTGACCTGGTGTTCTAATGATAGCTATTTTAGAATGGATTGTAAATTAGTAACCTAGTTGTCCAGGAAGCTTACAATATTGCCACTGCCTACTCTTAAAAACACCTATCATTGGTCATTGTCTAATGCCTTCAATAGATTAAGAATTTTTTCTGCAGACAAGGAAGCAACCACTAGACAAATATGCATTGTATTTATTTGTTTCTTTGTTTGTTCATTTATTGATTTGATTTCTACAGCTGCCCATCTCAGCAAACAATTCTGGGTGACTCACAATTCTGAAACATGTATTATAATTAAAATCCTAAAAACATTTAAAAACATTAAACATTACATAACATTAGAAATAACATGGATATATGGGAAAGAGTTTATCAGGGTTTGTCTATATGTGTGTTCTAAGAATCATTAACTACTCTGACAACCATATTTTCTATGAGACTTTGCGGTAGATTTCTAAATGTAATGCAGACCTCGGGGCAGACGCTACAGTATTTAGCTAAATGGCAAGAATTCAACTGATCTCTACTTTATTGCCATTGATCTTTACCAAATGTAACTATATTTAGTCCTGGGATCTATAAATCTGTATATATACAGGAGCATAATTTACGTTCTCAGCTAACATAAATGCCATAGTGGGAAACAGAGACCTCCTTAATTAATGAATTAATAAACAAGTAAAGGAAGGATAGCTGTTTTGCTGTAACATCATTTTATCTCCAGCTTTGTGTAATATTTATAATTTGCAAACTTATCACATACATTCAGATTCCATTCTTGACATATTGCCACATATGTCTAATTCATGTGTGTAATAAAATATTATAAGTGCATATAAAAACACATCTCTCAAGTTACATCTGTGTCTTCTAAACACTTCAGCATAAATAATAATCACTTTAGAGATGCGTAGTTGCATGCATAATTATAGTTTTCTACATTATTTAAAAAATGACAAGCACTGAAAACTAAAAAATTTAAAATTTACAATTGCATATTTCTAAAAGCTTTGACTGTAGTCAATCTCTGCCTTTCCAGAACTGAGTGTGGGAGGCAAACCAGATGAATCTGGAGAAAAAAAGAGTGACTTTGTCACGAAAGTCACTTATTTCTTCATTGATATTGATGGAGATAATCTCTCCAACACAGAACATGTTTGCTCCTTTAGAGAAAGTGAATCTCTATCTAGAATAGGGCTGTCAAACTTGCAGCCTTCAGGCTGCATGCGTCATGCGCTGGCCATGCCCATGCCCGGTTTAGCGAAGAGGGGGAAGCCGCAATACGTCACATGACAATGCCGTGATAAGGCGAGTTTGATACCCCTGATCTAGAATGTGCATCCCCTCAACAGCAAACACCCATACATGTTGCCACTCCAAATTTCACTTTCAGTTCTTTGATTCTCAGTTAGCATATATCCAGGAGGTTATATATTTTTTCCCAATTTATATATGATTGCTGCATAATATGGTTATGAAGGCAAATATACGTGTCACAAAATAATGTTGCAGGATCCAATCTGGGTTGGTCACCAGGGCCAGAGGTTTGGTCTTCTGAGCTTTCAGACTTGTGCTGGATCCCATTCTCAGGGAACTTCTCTCTCATCACAATGTAGTGTGAGAGAAGTTCCATGATGATGGGTTCCAGCACAAACTTCCAAAACTTTGTAAGACTAAACCTCTGGTTCCGGTGACTGGATCTTGGTTACCCACCAAGCTTCTAAATAAAGAGCTGCATATAGGAACAGACCAGGGGTGAAATCCTACCGGTTCGCACCGGTTCTATAGAGTAGGTTGCAAGCAGCTGGTGACATCATCAGAA
>JANHFT010009724.1:15130-35642 GCA_032467955.1 Pseudoxenodon macrops
TGTCAGGAAATTTCTCCTTAGTTCTAAGTTGCTTCTCTCCTTGGTTAGTTTCCACCCGTTGCTTCTTGTCCTGCCTTTAGTGGATATTAAGCTGGCATTGATATTAAAAGAGAGATAGATAATTCAGACATGTATACACATAGGCGTACTTTACCATTTATTTATTTAATCAATTGATATTGCTGCCCAATTCACAAATTGTAACTCTGGGTGGCTCATGTAGGATTAAAAACCAATACATTCAGACAGAATGAAAAACACACAAAAAAGCACGACACCATCAAGCCCACAATAATTAAATCCCATTCATTGCAGATAGGTTTATTGACCACTCTTAACTCACCGCTTGGGGGAAAAGTTTGATTTTCAAACCTTTACGGGAAAGGCTTTGTTTCATGTAGTTCTGTCAGTAGCTGGACTGGTCACCTTTTCCAGCTTTCAAGGTGGTGGCTATAGCAACAGGTGGGAGGGACTAGCAAATGGCCATAGGTGTAATGGAATGTGCCAATACCTGGGAAAATGGGGAAAGGGATGCTGCTTAAGGAATGATCAGGTAAAAGGGGGAGGAGTCCACAACTGAGTAACAGGCACAGGAAAAAACTTACAAAGGATCCAACCTAACTTATCAGGCAGGGAAAAGCGATGGTGGAAGTTTGTACTTTCAGAATTGCAAGATTCTATTAATCTAATTAATTGAGAAGGCCGGATTCTGAAGAGGAAACTCAAATCCTTTGGTCATCTAATGAGAAGGAAGGACTCACTGGAGAAGAGCCTAATGCTGGGAATGATTGAGGGCAAAAGAAGAAGGGGACAGCAGAGAACGAGGTGGCTGGATGGAGTCACTGAAGCAGTCGGCGTGAGCTTAAATGGACTCCAGAGGATGGTAGAGGAGACAGGAAGACCTGGAGGAATGTTGTCCATGGGGCTGCAATGGATTGGACTCAACTTCGCAACTAACAACAACAATTAATGTCTCCTTACAATAAAGTAGAATTAGCTCATTTGGTTAGGTTTCCAGTCTGGTCTGCCTCATAAGGCTGATAATGGGTCAATGCATCTCTTCTCTTTTAGGGCTGGAGCTGAAACTCGTGAACAAATCGGGACTCCAGAAGATGCTGAGATGCCAACAGGAATTAGTGATGCAGCCCACGAGCAAGTTGAAGAAGCGAGTGAGCAGGTTGGAGAGACTTCCACAACAACTGGGGAAACACCAGCAGGTAAGCTGGTGATAAATCTCAGGAAGTTACCTTATTTGAATGGATCAATCCAAGAGCAGACCTTGAAATACAGGCGGTCCTCAACTTACAACAGTTCAGTTAGTGACCGTTCAAAGCTGCAACAGCACTGAAAAAAAATGACTTTAGATCATTTTTTACACTTATGACCATTGCAGCATCCCCATGGTCATGTGACCTACATTTGGATGTTTGACAACTGACTCATATTTATGACGGTTGCAGTGTCCTGGGATCACGTGATCCCCTTTTGCGACCTTCTGACAAGCAAAGTCAGATTCACTTAACAACCATCTTACTAACTTAATAATTGCAGTGATTCGCTTAACAAACGTGGCAGGAAAAGTTGCAAAATGGGACAAAACTCAACAAATGTTTCACTTAGCAACATAAATTTTGGGCTCAATTGTGGCCGTAAGTCAAGGACTCCCTGTGCTTCCTTGCCACACCTTGAAGGTGGAAAGTTTTGGGTCTTCCTATTTACTGTATCTTTGGGTATCAGAGAAGGAAATCAAAATTCTGCAAGTAAATGCTGCTTTTGGGGTAACTACATCACGCAGGTGTGTCCTTCAAGATATATTTCATCTATGAGTCGAAGTTAGGTGGGGTGTAGATACGCCATTGGCCCCAAAACTTTTTTTGTCTATAGACTCAGTTTCCATACTCAGCTATTCATTTTCCTGTAAAAGTAGGAAATCCATATATATATATTAATTTTTGTTTTTAAAAAAAGGAGGGGGAAGAGGCAATTTAGAACTCAATTATTGAAAGAATATTCAAATTTGCAGGAAACAAAAGCCGTTGTTTAAATTAAAAAGTAGGCGGCTTATTTTGTTTTGGGACGAGAACAATACTCAGCTCCTCAAAATGCAGAGATATGGTTTCTCCGTTCCTGCAATCAAAGGGAGATTTTATACATGGCAGAGATTCATGAGTGTCTTGATTACTCTCAGATGTCTAGTTTGTCCATTGGTGAAGGTATCGGGCTTCTCTTTTGTCCGGTCATTCATCCCTCTGTTATGGCCTTTTGTTCTGGAACAGGGGTCTCCAACCTTGGCAACTTTAAGACTTGTGGACTTCAACTCCCAGAATTCCTCAGCCAGCAAAGAATTCTGGTAGTTGAAGTCCACATGTCTTAAAGTTGCCACAGTTGGAGAGTTCAGTTCTAGAAGACAATGTGCCCTTGAAACACATTGATTAGCAAACAAACCTCCTTATTCTCCGTTGTGATTGGTGGGCCCTGATCATCTGCTGATGTTGAAGATGAATCTGGAAACCATTGAAACAAAGAATGGGAACAGCTGGGCTTCAGGGTTTCTACTTAATTATTGCTTCTCTTCCATCAGCTCATAGGCGCTTGTCATTTCTGCTTTGTTTTGTGCAGAGGCAATTCAGAAGGAAGCTGTGGTGACCTCGGAGGATCCAACAGGGGCCCAGGAAGAAGTGCCAGCCCCCAGTCCTCCTTCTGAGGATCCGGTTAACGTTACAATCAGAGTGACAGCCACCCCATGACTACCAGCAAACCTGACTCTCTAGCACTCCAGGTAGGATAGGTTGGTTAAAGATCTCCTTGATCAGCAAAAGAAAGAAGCACAGGGAACAGCTGTGGTGCGCAGGAGAACCTGTGGGTGTCATTCCAGGTTTTTTGTTATGCAAGGCCTTTCCAAAAAGGACTTCGGACAAGGAGAAGAACATATCCGAAAAGATTTCATTGTCAGCCACAGGACCAAAGTGCATCTTTGAGTAAGAGCTATTTTGCAAAAAAAAAAAAAAAAAAAAAAAAGAATAAAATAGGAGTGGTGTTTTTCTGTAAACTGACAAACTGGCAGGGATGTTACAACATGGGATCAGGCATAGTAAGGGAGACAACTTTGGAGCAATACATTTTCCTGGGATTGCAAATGCTGCGGAGATCACAGCTGGGTCACTGAAACAGAACTCATGGATCAACAAATGCTGAACTTTTTGTTAAGAATCTTGTATATTTTTGGTGACTCTATTAAGCTGTTGCATGCGCTGGTATCAGAGATTGTTTTCTTAGGGATGGAAAACTCAAGGGCTTGAATTGCACGGATGCAAGATGAGCTCATGCTGTTTTGAAGCTTTGCCTCCCATTTAACTTCACCATCCTAAGATACAACAGATAAATTGAATTAAATGGGTGTTTAAATACTCCAGAACGAAAGCTCACCACCCCACAGTCCATCATTTCACAGGCCTCGGTGTACACATTGCATTATCTAATTGTGTCTAATGAGTTTGTGTCTAATTGAAGGATTAACCATCAGCTCCAGTTGGTCACTGCTGAATTACAGCTACCATAAATATGATAACATAAATTATGTGTGCAAATAGAAATTTCAGATTTCACACTCTTTCTGGCTTTGGAAAAGGGTATCATGTTTCAGATAATGTTATTTATTTATTTTCGTCAAGCATATATTAGAAAACAGATAAAAGTATAGCCAAGATTATGAATACATGAGATGGAATTGGATAAAAGGGAACAATAGGACAGGGACGGTAGGCACGCTGGTGCGCTTATGCCTGCCCCTTTATAATAAGGAGGCTGGAAACCACATACATGTTTAACTCATGTCTGTGTCCTCTTTTTGTTTTTATTGAGCCTTAAGCCAAGCTTACAAAGGCAAGTTATGCATTCTTCCAAAAAGGTTTGTGTCCAACATTGTCACAAAAACATCCCAGCAAAACACACATTCCTAACTTCCTATTGCGATATGGAACCTGTACCTTTAAGGGGCTGTGAAGAAAAGTTCCAGCAACCTTCATTGCCAAGTCTACTTTCTAAGGGTGCAGGTAATTAGTTTGTTCAGCAATATACTTCCCTCAATCAACAATCAATAATGTAGGACTAGCTATTTTTTCCAATGTATGCTCTACTGAAGGAAGAGAAAAGGAGGCTGCATTTTTCCAGATTAATCTTTTTCCAGTTTAAACCAGAGCTGGAGAACACAGGAGGTTAACCGCCCGTTCTTTCCACATTCCACTCCATTCTTGTAAAACGATAATTTAGCAACATGATGGGAATTGCCAGATCATAAGCACCCTTATAAGCATCTTATCTGCCAGGGAGTCTTTGCATTATGAAGTTTTAGTGTGTTGGCTTTTGTTGAAGGCAGCCAAGTTCTGGACAGCTGGAATAATGAATCACCTCAGCAAACAATGCCTGTGGTGTGGTTTAGTCATCTGTTGACCTGATGGATGGGTGGGGCAGGGATGTATTTCATTCACCACATCCCTCTTTGCTACCACAATTTAATGCACAGTGCTAGCTCCTTTGTATGGAGCAACATTTCCAATAAACCAACCCTTCACAACTGAACATTTAGAGCAGGGCGTTCAACCTTGGCAACTTTAAGACTTTTGGACCTCAGCTCCCAGAATTCCCCAGCTGGCTGAGAAATTCTGGGAGTTGAAGCCCACAAGTCTTAAAAGTTGCCAAGGTTGGACAGTGGACACCCCTGATTTAGATGTTTGGTTGCTCTAGTTAACAACTCCAACAGACTGTCACAATTATAAAGCAGTGGTTCTCAACCTTTTCTTCATCATGGACCTTTTCAATACCTTCAAAAGCCTTCGCGGATTCCCTGTGATGACATCACAACCCCCCAGGTTGGGAACCACTGTTGTAAAGCATGTACAGTAAACTGGCTATATATATATATACCGTATATATATACATACACCCACCCACTGTACTCTGTGTGTGTGTGTGTGTGTAAATATATATATATATGCAGGCAGGCATGTGTATGTATGTATGTATGTATAGGTGTGTGTGTATCTGTAGTGCCTGGAGTTAGACAATAGCTGTTTTGTCTCAAAATGCGCTACAATTTCCTTCCATTTAAGAATATGGAAGGGGGATGTTTCCATTGGGTATAATTCAGTTCACCACAGGCATGCAGCTGGGAAATACTTCAGTATCTAGTCCAATCCTGCTTTTAAATTTACAAGAATCATCTCAGAGCTGTAAATAACCCACAAGTCAATAAAGAAGCTAGTTAAGCTGGATGAAGGTGGAGAGGCAACTGAGGTGGAAGGGGAGAAAGCCAAGGTAAAGGGGGAAGGCATTAAGGATGATCATAGGATATCTCCAATCATTTGGACTTTCCTCCTTTTTGAGATAGGTTGTATAGCTGCTATTTTATCTCTCAGGGGGTTCATTAGACCAGGGGGTCTGCAAACTTGGCAACTTGTGGAGTTGAACTCCCAAACTCCCATTTAGGCTGGGGGATTCTGGGGGTTGAAGTCCACAAGTCTTAAAGTTGCCATGATTGGAGACCCCTGCATTAGACAGTAGTTAAGAAAGGTCAAAAGAAAACTGGGTATGCATGATTTGAAATATTAACAAGATTAAAAAAACAACGTGTGAACTTTCTGTTCATTGCATCAGGATACCATCATTTTAAATAAGACTGCAACAAGAAACAACAGTAGTAATAATTCTCATATCAGACCATTAGACAAGACCAGTGTTATTCTCTTTAATATTATAAACACAAAGAAAATTCTGCCCAAACCTACAATATTTAAACATTTGTACAAGTTTTTTTTAAAGAATATTACAACTTTTAAAAGAAAATATAACATTTTTATATGACAAAAAATACATGCATCTTTAAATTTAAATTAAATTGCAAAATCAAAGTAAACTGAAATAACACTTTTTGCTTAAAAAGCAATACTTTATTTAGTGAAGTGACTTTTCAAAGACCGGAGGAGAAATCTCTGAGAATAACATCTTTTTGAGTTTGCGTAGCTAGAGCACACATCTTCAGGAAAACAGTTCAAATTAAAACCATATTGCACCAAAATCACCTTTTACATAGGTCGGTTACACTGATTTTAAAGGGACAAATTCCCGATAGCTATGGTGTACAGGCATTAACAACAGGCAATGAGTAGAGTTTAACCAACTACTTCAAACCAGCAGCTTTACTTATCCGTTGTATCAGGATAACACAGATGTTTATTTATTTATTTATTGAATTTATATTGCCACCTATTCGCCCATGGAGGCTTAGAGAATATTTTGATCACATAATTAAAAATCGCTCTGTCAATTCATCTCATTCTTAGTCAAACTCAAAGGTGAACAAAATGTGAGTTGAATAAATTCTGGGCAAAAGCTCTGCAATAAACATTTTCTATAGAGTTGCATATTTGCATCTTTTTTGTGTGAGGATAAATGAGAAATTCTCTGTGAGATACCGCGTTTAAATTCTGCTGCAATATATTTCAATAGTAAATTCTGCAAATGAGCGAACACCATGTCACAATTCAAAGGATATCTAATACAGATGAAGATGCTAGATAATTTGACCATTGAACAAGATTTGTACTGGGGTCACAGTGTCCAACTCTAAAGGCTGGAAGAAGGAGGAAGAGCCATTCAAAATAGCTTAAACAATTCTCACACAAGGATTTAATGATTTTGAAAAGCCATTATAACTTAAAATGGGAAGGTACAACACTGCCAAATGAGATCGTCCGACCAGTTCTTGGGCAAAACGGACCAATCCGAATCTAAATACGGGAATGAGCACTTAGATTTCAGGAACTGATCACCTGTATATGCTTTCTAACATTTATATGCATCTATGATTGGAAGGAACACATGATTCCCCCTAAAATATAAAGACAATATATAACTTTCATAAATAAAATACAATAAGAGGGAAAAACACTTAAAACAGCGTCACAATATAAGAAAGAGAATTCTTGATGAGATTCCGTTAAGGAAGAGGCTGGCATTTCTCCACCTTCAAATAATAATATCATATCTTTTTACGTTAGTTACCTGGGAATTTCTGGCTGTGTAAAGATGGAACCGACAGAAGCAACTTGCTGCCAAAAAGTGTTTTGACAATTTGGCTGGCCAAAAAGACTTCTCCTTTGATCTCAACCAGCAGAGATGCTGGTCCCACCCTCATGTAGTGTACAAGGTTGTGACCTCATTTCATAGTACATTGAAAAGTAATTTCTAAAAGCTTTCCAAATTAATCGTATAAACAATCCTTCTCTGTAAGTTTCAATGTAAAGCAAACAGCATTTTGCATCAAAACCCCATCTTGCATAGCAACCCATACCCACAGAGCAAATTCTCATAAGGGAGTCACATTTATAAAATTATATAATATACATCATATAAAATAATCACACGCTATATATACACACGGCACTTGATATCTGCTGCAATAGCTATAAAAAATATAGAGCCCATTTTTAATCATACACACACACAAACACACACACACACAATTATTCAGTGTGGCCAATGGTACCGCTGGGCACCATTTTTTGTCTTCTAGAACAGATTTTTAATATTATTATGGCATTATTACTCTTGGTAGCAGCCCGTCTCCTCTGGGTTTATTTTTCAATCTTGGCTCCAATTATACAATCAATCCCTTGCTTGGGCCAACTGCACTTTTAGAACTCAGGGTCTCTGATTATTAGACATTTCACATTGTATACGTAATCTTAAAACTGAAAGGGGAAGAGGAATTATGCAGCTATTCTCCTGATACATTTGTACAAATCAAGAACAAATTGAACGTTGTTTAATAGCACTGGATGCCTTTGGGGAAAGCAGCAATTCTGTATGACCAAAGGAAACGGAATTAGTATTTCTGATCTTGCATCCCAACTTTTCAAGCTGTGTAAAAGTTGGGATGAAATTCTGGTGAAGAGCAACATGCAGAAGTTAAACTTAGTTAAAAAATGCCATGAAATGTAATTACTGACTACTACAGATGGGAGTTTCAAACCCTCCCCCCTGACTTGCAATCAGTTAGGCTAATTAAGCAATAGAAACTCTTTGCTTTCTTTAAAAAGAGAAAGAAAAGAGGGTATATTTTCAATCGAGCACATTTCTGCCAATTTTCTTGTATCACTGTTACATGCAAAGTTTTTCTTTATCTCTTCTTCCCTTATGTTTTGCACAACACACTACTATGTCGTGAGAAAAAAAATAACACAATACGTAACAAGTGAACAGTATTGTATGTGAGACACACCAAGAGAACACCAAAAGATAAAATTTGAAAACATTTAGAATAAAAACAAAGGACAATGCTACAGAGTAGCCACATTCAAGTGTTCCCTTATTGTTGAGCAGGTGGCTGTAAATGCTATGGCCATTTTTGCTGTTGTTGGGACAATATCGCAAGGCCTGCCTTGTTCCCCTCGCTATCATCAAACCAGCCCAAGAAGAACTGTATACTTTTAATATTCACTTACATAAGCCTAACTGCCAATCAGCAAGACTTTGCTGGAATTACTGAGAATAATTCAGCCTCAAATGAATCAACAAATCCAGATTAATGTGCCTTCAGAAAGTTATCATGATTCCACTAATAGCTTGTAATTTTTGAGGCAGGCTGGAGTTCTTCTCTCTGATTCATACCCCTTAGCTATATAATCCTAACCTGCAGTCCAACTTGGGCCTGAGGTTCTCTCTTGTGTACATTTGCTAAAACCTTTACATCAAACCGCAACAGTAATTTTCCAATGGTCACTGTCCAAGGAAGACATCATCTATAACAGTATTTCTCAACCTTGGCACGTTGAGGATGTGTAGACTTCAACTCCCAGAATTGCCCAGCCAGTTCTCCAAAGTGCCAAGCTTGAGAAACACAGATCTACAGTGTCATCAATCGTCACAATGATTTCATTCAGGGAGGTGTGGGAGATTGGTTTCTCCGGGGATAAATAATACGCAACAGCAAAAGGGCGTTTTAAAACATACATTCATAGGACACGGCATCTCAAAATGAAAAATAAATAGTGATTCTAATAATTAATATTTTTGTTGTCCATCCCTTCCAGCAATTCTGCTGTGCAGTTACTGGCTTTACTGGAGTATCAATGAAAGCAATTTCTTTTTAAGTCTCTTGTATTTGGAGCTGTTGATGTCCCCCCAAACTGTCCAAGGAAACACCCCCGTTTGAAATCACTTCGGTCTTTTCATGACAGTGTTTTGAAATCGGCCGATGAAAAAGGGGACTCCAGTTCAAGGTGGCGTCAGATGTCTCCAGATGTGCACCGTGTTCTGCAAAGGGAGACAATGATCAGCATCTGTTTGACAGCTACCTGAGCAACCTCAGCTGTTCAAAAGATTTATGCAAGTCCCAACTGGCTGCCATTTACTGAATATCACTATTTCGCCTCACATTGAAGGCCATTTTGTGCAGCATCTGGATAAGGATCCAACCCGATTAATTATAGCTGTTGAAATGCAGACGTATGCAGGTAAAGATATGCAGGTAAAGATATCCTTAGACGTTTTTCTTTTAAGTATCAGGTTCATGGTTAGGATCAATCAATCAATCCTCACAGCCTAATCAAAGGAGAACGGCAGAGGAAATTCCTTTTGTAAAAAGCTCCTAATTTTGCAAAGCACCCTGAAAAGTAACTGAACATTAGGTATGCCGAGACAGAATCACAAAATGTATTTATTTGCCCTTATACTAATTCTGATTTCTCTGTGGATTAATTAATATATTTTAGTTATTAAAAAATACCAATTACTGTACCAGTTTGGGCCGTGGTTAAGGCATCAGACTAGAAATTGGTGAGTTCTCGTCTCACCATAGGCACAAAGCCAGCTGGGTGACGGTGGGCCAGTCACTTTCTCTCAGCTCTAGGAAGGAGGTAATGGCAAACCATTTCTGGAAAACTTGCCAAGAAAAATGCTGGGAACTTGGCCAGGCAATGTCCATGAATCAGACACAATTGAATGGGAGATTAAAAATATACAAATGATCTAGGAGATAAAAACTGAAGAAGCTTCTTGGATGAGAAGTGAAACATCTTCAAGAAAAAACAAAGAAAGTCCAGCTGCCTTTTGAAAAAAGCACCATTGGGACAACGATGACCTGAATGACTGAGAATCTCCGTAGACATTAAGAAAGAAGCACCTTTTTCCATTTTTCTGACATACCTGATGTACAATTCGTATTGGCTGGGCTCATATTTTCTTGGCCACAAGAGTCCTGATGTGATGGCGATTCTGCCTTCTCCTTCTCGTTTTCCTCAGTCTCAATGCTGCATCCAGGGACTGTGGAGGCCAAGCACATGGCCACAATCATATGATTTAATGGTTTCATTTCTAGACTGTCTTGCTGATAAGGTGCCATCATTGGCATCACTGGAACAGAACTGTTGCCAAAATTGCCACTGGTTTTAGTGAAACACCTACAAATATTCAGGCCAAGGCAAGAGAAAGAACATAGATCAGAATGCACATAATGTTTCACTGACCAATATATTCTTTATTTCTTCAAAGTATTTATATAATGTCTGCTGTGCACTCATCACCAGGAAATATACAACATGCATATGCCTCTGTATGATCCTTCACCTCCAATGAATAGTAGATCTGTAGTAAGTTACTAAATGTCAAAATTGATAATAATGTGTTCAATCTGCAACTAAAATATGTAAGGCTAGCAAAAGCTTTATCTTATTTCAATTATCTGCATTAGATGTTTAGGATATGAATGAGTAACACTAAAATCTTAAACTTGGTTTAGCAGCACAGGCGTGTACAAAATACTTATTATTACAATTATTAATATACATAATAGAATATTCTTTATTGGCCAAATGGGACACACAAGGAATTTGTGTGTCCAATAACAAGTACTATTTCATACTTCTTTTAAAAAGCTTATCTTGATCATTTTTATTGGGGTAACTCGGGCAATATAACAAGGAATTTTATTGTTTGCTATATTTGCCAGTTTGCTCTCCAAATTGGAAAATCTGGTGTTGACAGAATGATTTCATTCATGATGACATTCTTCTCCACTGTAATCCTAGAAAGTGAGAACATGCTTTTTGATTCTTCCTAAAAAAGACACTTTGATAATTCTCTCTTGTTCTGGATTGTGAATGGCTAGTCAAGCAGAGAAGGAAGTCAGTTTCTTATAGCTGAAGCTACTCAGCTTTTGAACAAAAGAAAACAACAAAAAAGGCAACTTAACAACCAAAATCCTTTGTAGGCAAGCTAGCTCTAATCCAAAGTTTTGGGAAGCTGCCAGTACTTTAAACATTTTCAGCTGGATCATCACTTCCAAAGACATGAAGGCAGTTATCAAGTTGTTATCTCAACATTCACAGTAAATGCTAACAAGCACTTTACTTTTATTATTGGTGATTAAACAAATTTAGTGAAAAACCACATCACAGCTACATCTATTTAGGGAAGATGTCGGGACTGTTGCATAAAGCACGAGGTCCAGAAAGAATAAGTATCTTAAATGATTACATAAGTAAATGATGGATCTAACAAAATAATCTGGAATGATCACTCTGGTTTTGTATTTATCTTTACACAAAATATGAAGTCATATTCTTCCTACAGATTCGTTTGTTGTAAAAATGCTAGACATAATTATTTCAAGGCTTTCAAATAAGCCACTTAACAACACCTTCCCATTTGTCTTTAAAAAGTGGGTGAACTCTGATTTATTCAAGATGCTTGCTACCATTTTTAGCAGGAGAGAAGGACCAACGGGCCAAATAAAAGAGATGGGAACTCAGAGAGAATATAAAGTGAGGAGTATGGATACTAATTCATTATGCAAAGACTATGTCCATAGGGGGCCAAATGCAGCACAATTCAAACTCAAACTGTTCTTATTTGTTACAATTGTTTGTTACATTCACCATGAGTTTTCCTTTAAATCAGAGGTGTCCAACCTTGGTAATTTTAAGACTTGTGGACATCAACTCCCAGAATTCCCCAGCCGTTATACCAAAAATTCTCTTAGTTTTCCATTTATGTTAACTGTAAACATACACGCACACAGTGGAACACACTTAAGATGCAACATGTAGAAATTTGAGTATTTTATGCAGTATTGCAAAAACCGAAAAAATCTGACTTTTGGCTGCCAAGCCGAGTTGGCACATTTTAACTTTCATTTTTATTTTTTTCCACCCAGTGAGCTCTACAGCTAAGAATTAAATTGAACCTGAACCCATAATGCGACACCTTATATTTTGCACCATGTATAAAAGCCTTGACTTTCCATTTTATTTTATTGGAAAAGTGACAATGCAAACTGTATGTGCCTGGTGTGGTACCGTAGGTGCTGTGGGACTGCAGTAAACAACATCTAAATGAAAGTATGAGTTATAACACAGGCAACAACAAGCACCGGTTGCACAATCCCAAGATTCGTTATTATATGAGTCTTCAGTGCAGAAAAACCAGGCTGCCTTGTGAAATATTAAGAAAAAAAGAAGCAACTACTGACAGAAAGCCCCTATTTAGTTTTACAGTCCATCGATCCATTCTAGGTTATGTGCTTACTTAAACTGAAGCAAAAAGAGAGGCTCATATGTAAAAGGTTAGTTTTTGCTTGTTTCTCGTGGAAGAGAGAAAAAAAAGGCTCAACTCTGCTATAAACAAGCGTTAAATTATTTGCATAAAGTTCCCCCCCCCCTTACTGCATGAGCCACTAAGCTTAAAATATACAACCAACACAAGGCACACATTTTATAATCTACAAAGCGGAACTATTATTCCACGTTTATTTTGAACAGGATGGCTAGTAAAATAGTGGTGCTGAACCACAAATATTGAGTTTATTTGGTTTAAGGGCCTGCAAGGGACAGCCGTGCCCTACACGAGACCAAAGCGTTCCTTCTGGGAATTCTTTATGGTTTCTGAGACAGTTCATAACTTCAAGGCCGGCCATTGTGGTTAAAACCTGCTAATGGGAAATTGGAAACATGGGCGGGACCTAAGCATCTTCCCAAAACGGAGCAAGGTTTCTTCCTGCAGGGCAAGCTTTCTATGGAGCAACTTCTGGCCCATCAACAGAAAATTTGCAGTGGGGGATGGAAAAGCCGAAGCCTTTATAGCCTGTCTGCTCAGGCTCTTCTTGCTGAAGGAGAACAAAAGGACTGCTGGCAGCTTTCAGAAAAGAGTGAAGTTGGGACAACCACTGTGGATAATATTATATCCAGCCTAACTACTCGCTCAAGAACCTGAATACTGTTTTTATGCTTCCTTGCCAATTCAAGGCATCTAAATTAGATCAAGAGTCTTCTCCGCTCAGAGCAAAAAGCTGCCTGCTTCATTCAAGCCGTTTCCATTTCAATGTGGCAAGGAATGTGCCAGATTGGGCTGTTTCCTATATTAAGAAATGGGGAATTTCATGAAGAAATGTGCCCGTAATTTACAAAGCCAAAATTTATGGTTGCATCTTGTACTTCAGCCCAGATTTGGAGTCAGATGACATCAAAATTGAACAAGTAAAATAGTCCAAGCAAATCCTGCAGTTGATAAATGTCTGTGTACCACAAAACTGCCTTTACTAAGTATAATTGAGTTAAACTAGCTCTGAATTTAAATTCTTTGAGGCAGGTAGGTCTTCAGGAAGCCAGTTTCTAGAAACCAGGAAGTATTTTCTATGTGTAAACCTGGAATATTAATAATGCAAATATCAAGATGTACTTGCTAGACACATAGTTGGGATCTGTGCAGGTTCAAATTCAGAGATCCAAAGATCATGTTGATCTCTTTAGTTTGATTACCTGTTATTATTCCAGCAGTTCCTGCAATTGGCATAGTCTGAAGGATCTGTCTGAGGGACTGATGTATATACGTCACCCTGTATGATGGGGGAATGGAAATATTTGAAAATTAAAATAATAATAAAATAAATTAAAATAAGGAATCACAAATGAGTCTAAGTAAGTGAAAATTAAACAAGCAGGCACAGTATATAATCCCATGACATTCATAGGGATGAGCAATTATGGTAACTTTACGACCTATGGACTACAACTCCCAGAATTCCTGAGCCAGCATGGTCATAAACTTGCAAAAGATTTGCCCATGCCAAAGCAAAGCAAAATATTATGGCTTAGACATGTACATCATCATTTTCCTGGCCTTATTTTCAGTTTGAACTGCCCAAGTTTAATTTGAAGAAAGAAGTGAAAATGCTACTGATGACAGACATGAAGGGAATTTTTCTTTACTGGAAACTACTGTCTGTTGGTGGAGACAGGATGTTGCTTGTGTGACCGATGAAATATAATCAATGTCCCAGTTTCTTCCAATTCTTCCAATTAAATCAGCTTGCCTGACTAAACTCTGGGTTTGAAATTTGCTGTTATTTTTACAGATGCATTAATTTGACAGCCAAAAGGGATGGAGAAAGAAGGTAAGGGGATTTCTGAGCTCTTGGTTTTGGCTGTACAATCTTTGCAAATAAAAAAAATCAACCAGCATTAATAACACATAACTCACTGCTAAATACTATGTACGTGGGAGATCTGAGAAATACTTGCAGATACGGCAACACAAGTAGTAATATGAATCTACATTTTAAATACTCAGATCCCTTGATAAAATTCAAGACAACTATTCCCAAGTTGTTGCATGCATATAGGATAAAGTAATTAAACTATGGGAGGGGGAGGAGAAACAGGATTACTTTTTCTCATCTATAAATCTTGGGAACTAATTCTGTGAAGATACTGCAACTCCTTATTTGAAAATGTCGCCATCTATGCACAACTATTTTCAATTCCATAACATTTATTTAACGTTTGTGAAGGTTTTTTTTTTAGCACAAAGAGCAAAACCAATGTTTTAGTGTAGAGTCTTCCTTTTCACTCAAGAGCATTAGGGACACGTCTCGAAAGAAAAGTAGGATATGAACTGACTAAAGCTCAGTGATGAATAGTCACAGCAAATGGTTTTAAAACCGTCAAGGATATTGACCAATACGCATGAGCACTGGAATCTTTGAAATAATTGCATACTGAATGATGAATGTAAGATTTTCCTACTTGAGTGAAATAATGTTACTTGGAGATAAATTTAAATGTGAGAATTAGGCTTTTGGGGAGCATCTAAAGGGAGAATCTTTAACACCTGTTTTAAATTTGTGTTCTCAATTCACCCACCCAGTGGCCTAAGCTCTAATTTAATTTCACAGCGGCTGCGTCTACCCTCCCCTATGTGCTTACATTTAAATATTCCTAAAATCAATGTTTGGATTAGCCTTTAAATGGGCCTTTAGGATCTAAGAAGCCCACAACAAGGAAACATGAAGACTGTGAGAGACTTAAAAGGTTATCTGAACGGCAAGTCTTGTTCTTCTAGCAATGTTATTCCATGAAATGAAGTGTTTATGTTCAATTACCAGAGCAAACAATTGCCCCCTCACCCTCCCACTCAAAGCAGATGATGTTACTTAATTTCTGAACACATTCCTGGTCTCCCATAAAACATCCAAACGGTTTTGTGTAGGACCTCTAACCTAGCAGCTCCTCCTTAGTTGTTGCTACTCAAGCAGCACGAACAACTATCAACCTGCATTCCTCAGTCCTCAAACCTTAAAACTTTATCTGAACTGTCTTCAGCTCAGCAGGAGTAAGCAAAGCACTATTTAAACTAGGCTGCATAATAAAAAAAATACACCCTAAGAACTGTGTTTTTCAAAGCAGACGTGAATAGAATAGTTCATTCTTAAAAAAGGAAGTACTTAAAAAGAAAGCAGATATTATGGTGTGGCTGAGTAAGAAACAAAAGAAAAAAAGGAATTCTTCAGTTTATGAGCCCCAGGTTTTGGCACACTGAAATGTAATTAAGGGCATCTACTTAAAATTAGACCTGAAGTACAGCTTAGTCATAAAATGACTTGGCGCACGTCAAATCTGTGCATATTTTTTTAAAAAGTGAATTGTCTGCTAGGAATCCCCGAACCTCACATTATCAAAATATCAACATAACATAAGAGTTAGGGTGGATAATCAAAGTGCCTCCCCACCCCCCTTTCCCTTTTAGCATTGTTCCTGCAAGTGCAGGATCTGGGTTTTCCCCCCAGATCAACTCAGTGTTGATCCATTGATAGGAACTGTTGTCTGAGCCAGATGTTGCGGGCTGAGACAGCATGACTGGCCCAAAGTCTCCCAACCAACTTCCATGCCTAAAATGGGACTAGAACTGGTTTCTAGCTTAGTTCCGGTTTTCTCCAAAGGCAAATGTCCTTATTATGAAATAAAAGCTAAGATATGGAAATCGGCAGTTAATTTATCAGGATTATATGAACGTAGCTTTCAAGAATACAAAAGGCTGTCTAATCTTTTGGCAGAAAGACACTGCAGGATACAACTCAAAAACAAATCTGGAAACTGAATACAAATTACCTCTAACTATGTGCTTGTTATCTCTTAACTTCACATGATGTTTGCCTAGGCATATTCACCATTTGATAAAATAGCACCACATGACTATAAACATATTTTATTGCATTTTTATGGTTTAAAACCTTGAAAACCTAGTCCACCTGAAGCATTAGTTCTTAAACTGAACCTGAATTTGATCGAATCAGCTTCACAAATTTATATATAAAACCCTTATTCTTTAACATACTTTTTTATTTCTATTTCTAGAAACTGAAAAGTTTAAACAAAACCATGCATCTTTGCCAGATAACAGAACTTCTCAGTAACCACAGGAATGACAAAACCTGTGTTTGTTTCCATTCCGCAACATGTTTACATTAGAAAACTCTGACTGCTACAAATTCAGTAACTGAGGGTCTATACAAAAACGAGCGTATGGGAGGAACATATGGCCTATTAGTAAATGAAGGCGTTCAAGTTTCCAAATATTACATTAACGAAGATGGCTTTTAAAGTATCATTAAGTGCATATTTATTGCTCTCACGATGAAGTCTTTAATTTTGGTGACTTTAGCATACTTTAATAGGTGTCCAATAATATAAGCTTCAAAGAACAGGATGAAAATGATATGACAAGTTCAGCATCTCTCTTTCAAGTAGAGGGAAGGGCTTCACTTTCCTTTCTAATGTTCACAACAACCAAAGCTTCAAGAGTTTGACCAATAAAGCATTGGGCTTACTTACATTTCCTATGTGATGGGTGTGTTCATATTCTATGTGGGTCCTGGAGAGGGAGTTAGAATGTCCTGGATAAACCCCAGTTCCTCCATTGATGGCACCCTTCATGATCCCATTCATTCCATTAGCAACCTTGTGATGGAGGTGGAGGCATCCATTATTATGTTTTCCATTACTGATAAAGTTTCCATGTACACCATCATTAATGAGGTTTGTGCCTGGGAGCGTTGTATACTGAACCATCTGCCCATTGATATCTGTACCTTGGTAGAGGTAGCCGGGAGGGTCATACTCTATAGAAACAAGGAAGGGAAAAAAATCATTTAGAAATTGCAATAAAACTTTCGATGTACTGCATGTAGGCGAAGATCTCAGCCTATTTTCTCCTGCATTTATATACCATGTCAATTAAGTTTTGGTCTGTAGCAAGGGTGTCAAACTCAAGGCCTGGCGGCCGGATGCGGCCCACAAGGTGTTTAGATCTGGCATGCAGGGCCGGCCTGGAGACAGCAAAGGACCCGCCCACGGTGCTTCTGCCAGCGAAAATGGAGCTCAGGAGGACCGTGTGTGGCCCTCCTGAACTCCGTTTTCGTTGGCAGAGGGTTGGAGGAGGCAGTTGCGGCTGAAAATGGAGCTCGGGAGCCCGTTTTCACTGGCAGAGTGCTCAGGCCACCACAGGCGCCCACGACAAGAGTGATGTTGAGCTGGCCATTCCCACCCTCGCCAGGCTCTTCCCGCCGGCCCCCTAAGGTCAAACACAAGACTGATGCGGCTCTCAATGAAATTGAGTTTAACACCCCCAGTTTATAGCAAATCTTACAATAGGAAGAATCTTCTTAAATACAATTTAAAACAAATAGCATAGTTGGCTTCACTTAAAAATAAAATTGAATCTCTGCAAGACTTAATCCCCATTAGCCAAATCAGGAAGGCATGGGGTCAGAGTAAGCATTGCATTTCATTGCATATTTACAAATTTGTTGTCTTTACTTATATTCATGTTTAAGTGGAGATAATGATAAAAATACGTAGCAATACTTATGGGTTAAACAGTTTCATGAATTTAGCAGTCAAGGTCATTGTGACTCAATCAATCATACTTTATCATGGCCAGGGTCAGTAATATTAAACAGTAGTAAGGATTAAAATAAAATAGTAAAAACATGAATAAAGTTGGTTAAATAAAATAAAATATTGGATGATATCAAGACGGTTAACAAATAAGCTGAGTCATAAACATAGGTTGGTGTTTTGCCACTACAACACAGCTTTTTGTTACAACCTGCATAATAGAGGATTTGCAGGCTGGGGGGAAAAAAAGAACTCCTGTAGAAATGGTCTTTTCTTCCACAGTACTGATAAAGCAGGGATGAGATGTGGAAGATACAGTCTTCAATGGGTAGTTAGGACTGCAGAAAAAACCATCACAACCAGCCTTGCCTTTCATTGAAGGCAGGTTCCTCTTTCTGCACGAGCCAGAAAGAGGGTTGAGAAAATACCTACAGGCCCCTCACATCCTGGGCATGATCTATTTCAACTTCTCCCCTCAGGATGCTGCTATAGAGCATTGCATGCTAAAACAACCAGACATAAAGATATTTTTTTCTTCCCCCTGTGCCATCGCCCTGCTGAAAACCTGATTCCCACAGCACTGACTCATTTCTCATCTTTCCTACTATCTTCTCCTATTGGTTTCTTATGATTTATCAATTGTTTTGTAACTTATGATTAATGGTTGTAACTATGATTTATCATCTTTGGCCCATGAATAAAACAGAGCTGTTATATGCATGAGAAGGAACATACTTTGCAAGGCATTTTGCTGGCGGTTCTTCCATAAACACATGGCAATAAAGACAATCAGAATGAAAACCATCACTCCAAGGACACAGGCGACAATGAGATACAACATGTTGCTACTCCGCATTGAACCATTTGGTTGACCTGCATTGCTCCCAATTCCACGGTCAGGGAAATTAGGTGGCGTACTAAGGTCTTTTCCTGGGTATTCAGTTGCTCCAGGTAATCGTTTCACTATGAAAGCAAAAAGGTTGAATGAAAAAAATATTAAATGGCAAATTTATGCAACTGTTATTCTGATCTTAGGCAGAACTTCAGCAACAGCTGAAAATGCTTTAAAATTATTAAATCCATTACTTAAGAGTACTATTACAATTAGATGCATTTATGTTTTGGCATACAGTAAATAATCACCATCATAGGAGAATGAAAAAAAACAAGATGAGGGAAGATAAAGATCGCCATATTACTCTACTTGCCTTCAGTTGAAAGAGCACTGTTTCAATTCCGAAAGACATAATAAAATATGTGCTAGTTAGACAATGTTTCTCCCCTTTTGATAAACATCTGCTTTTAAGACTGACCAAGTTTGCTTATTAATAGGCAGATTTATGATCAGAAGCAACAATGATAGATGACATCACCTTGGTAATGAAATATCTGCAAGAAAACTACCAAGCTCAGAGAGCACCAAACGCCCCATAATTGTTTCTTACCTTTGGTTTCACATATCATCACATTGCTGTAGTCACTTTCTCCTCCTTCATTGTAGCACTGCATTTTAATATCATACGAGGTTTCAGGTTGTAGGTGACTTATCAAGTGCCATAGTTTTGTACCTGGGCAAAGAAGAAGAAAAGAGAAATGCTATTTAATAGAATTGTATTCTTTCAAATGAAATGCATTATCTTCTTCTTCTATAGATATAAAAATGGCTGTGTGTGTGTGTATGTTCCAGCATAACTCTGGAATGCCTCAAGCAATTTCAACCAAACTTGGTACACAGATGATTTACTCTATGCAAAGAAATACTGTGGTAAGACACCCCTAACACCTCTCGGGGTGTGTGTTCTGTTAAGATACAGCATGTTGTGCCTTAAAATGCCTTCTACTGTACTGCCATAAAATGGCTTCTACTGTGCAGCAGTGGAGTTGCCATGGTAACAGCTTCACAGGACTCCACAAGGGGTCTCCCTCTGGTAAGGGGGAAAATTCAACATTAGAAATTATGTTTGTTTGGGACATTTTCAACAAGGCTTTGATTATTCTTGAGGACAAATGTATGGCCATGATCAATAAAACATTACTGCAACTGGGCCTGCCTGCCTGACACGACGTACTTCACGCAGATTACATACGAGAAGAGAACCACAATGTTGAACACCTTAGTGCATATATTGCGGACAAGAAGCCACTTCTAAATCAAGATCAGAAAAAAAGCATACCAAATGAACATGGATCAGCTAGCAAAACAAGAAGGTGGTATCATTTTACTTGATGCTTCTGGGGGCACAGGGAAAACATTTTTAACTAATTTAATTCTCGCCAAAATCAGG
>JANHFT010009724.1:35742-56369 GCA_032467955.1 Pseudoxenodon macrops
CCGCCCACCCCACACCTCCCCTCCCAGGAGCCCACACCTGGCCCGTTTTGGATGCAGGTAAGTACAGGGTATGCACGAAGGCTCAGGGAGGCCGAAAAACAGGCCTACCGGAAGTTCGGGAAGGCTAGAAACTGGCCCGCTTCCGGCCTCCAGAGCCTAGG
The DNA here is from genome assembly GCA_032467955.1 of Pseudoxenodon macrops. NCBI lineage: Eukaryota > Metazoa > Chordata > Lepidosauria > Squamata > Pseudoxenodontidae > Pseudoxenodon > Pseudoxenodon macrops. The sequence goes on from JANHFT010009724.1 coordinate 35,904, forward strand.
GAGGCTGTTTTCGACCTCCCGGAGGCTTGAGGAAAGCCTCCGGAGCCCAGGGAGGGCAAAAATGTTCCCCCACCATGGTGCAGGAGGCTGACTTGGCCACGCCCACCATGGCCAGGCCCACACAGCAACAGAGAACCCCTTGCTAAAGTTTTTGAAGGCCAAACTTTAGCACCCGTTTATTAGTGAATTCATTAAGGCAGGGTTTCAATGAACTATTTGAACCTCTTTTTCCCAAAATTGAAGGACTAACTAGCTTTCCCCCCCCTCAAGTAACCTTCAGCTTTCTTTTTCCTCCTCATTAATAATGTTTTGAGATATTTTTTTCTCTTCCCCAGAGATCTTTCCTAAAACCAACCTAGAGCCTGTTTGTATGTATGCTATCTAGAAGAAATTGATTGGCCCTAGAGAGCTGTACTTGAAAACAGCAGGACAGAATGCTTTATCTCTGACAGATTGTTCACACAATACCCTTGATTATTGAAAACCTGCCCAATACATTAAATCATAAATTAACTGAAAATACTGCATTCATTAAACTGATGAACAACATACAAAACAAAGTTAATACCGATAGTCCTCGACTTAGGACCACAAGTGAGCCCAAATTTCTGCTGCTAAGTGAGACATTTCTTGAGTTGAATTTTGTCCCATTTTATGACCTTTCTTGTCACACTTGTTAAGTGAGTCGCTGATGTTGTTAGGTTAGTAACACAATGGCTAAGTGAATCTGACTTCTCCATTGGCTTTGCTGGTCATATAAGGTGATCACATGATCCGGGAACTGTCATAAATATGAGTTGGTTGCCAAGCATCTGATGACATGACCATGGAGAGGCTGCAATGGTCATAAGTGTGAAAAATGGTCATAACTCACTTTTTTCAGTGCTGCTGTAACTTCGAACAGTCTATAAATGAAGTCCAGAATTACCTGTATTGATTGAGCCGCACATCCAAAATGAATAACCAGATTAAGTTTATTGTGAGTGCACAATTCCAAGGTGGCATAATAATTATAACCATGGATATCTGACCAAAACGTGGTCCACAACCAAACCTAGTAAACAGATGACTTACCCTCTGGAAAGAAATACTGTGGGGGGTAAGACACCCCTTGGTGTGTGTGTTCTGTTAAGATACAGCCTATTGTGCCTTAAAATGGCTTCTACTGTACTGCCTTAAAATGGCTTCTACTGTGTAGCACAGTGGAGTTGCCATGGTAATGACTTCACAGTACTCCACAAGGGGGCTCCTTCTGGTAAGGGGAAAAAATCCAACATTAGAAATTACATTTGGGCCGGACATTCTCAACAAGGCTTTGATTCTTCTTGAGGACAAATGTATGGCCAAGATCAGTAAAACCAAGATTAGAAAAAAGCATACCAAATGGTCATGGATCAGCTAGCAAAACAACAAGGTGGTATCATTTTCTTGACACTTCTGGGGGCACAGGGAAAACATTTTTAACTAATTTAATTCTCGCCAAAATCAGGGCTGAGGGTGAAGTTGCTCTTCCTGTCTAATACAGGATTGGGATAAATAAATACAAGGGCAACGCCAAGTTATCAGCTAGTTAGAAATAAAAGGAATAGAAAAGAGTCAAAAGTTAAAAGTCTATAAAACTCTACGTTTGCAGAGTATGTAAACAAAAAAACCCATTAATTCCTAAATTAAACCATTGACAAATCTGATAAATTGTTTCTATACAATCAAGGTTAGGCACGTTTAGGCAAAGCAGTATCTTCTGTGCCAGCCTTTTCTAAGCCATTGTTCTCTAAAAGTATAAGTACAAAAATTTAATATATCCAGTGGATTATTACTGTACTGACTTAATGAGAATATAATTATACAACAATAATATTTATATCTCATTTAACCAGGTCTCCATCCATTAACACACAAAGCAAAGGACTTGTGCACAGATCTTACCTTCTACAGCATCTCGTTTGTAATCACTATCATTGTCACTATCCGTTGGGCGATAATAAATGTAAAATCCTTGGATAGGTGTGTTGTTGTTACTTGAAGTAATATACTAAAACAGAAATGTTTAAACATGTGAGAATTCAGAACATTCAATAAGGAATAAAGATGTGGAGAAGATAAATTTAAATTTAAATGCAAAACAGCCCACCCCCAATTTAAACTTAAGCACCACGCAGGGAAATAATTAATTTCATAGTGCATTTCCATCTTCAGTTTTAAAAATTAACTTACATATTGAATCATTAAAAACTGAAACAACTAGAATTAGAACCTAAGATTAAACAAATTAAGATATCACCATTTAATATGCCATTTTCATCTGAATATTCTACTATATTCTCATCACTCACTTTTACTTTTTATACTGCACTAAACAATATAAACTACCAAAATGGAAAATGACCGTATACAAATCACAACCTGTTTAGAATAGCATTTGCAGAACACATGTTAAATGCTCAAAGTTCTTTAGATGGCATTGTCTACACCTAACAATCTAATACAGAGCTTTGTTCTAAGACAGGTAGTGAGCAAACTGTTTTATTGCACACACAATGTCTTATCAAAAAAACATAAAACATTATTTCCATAAAAAGAACTGGATACTTACAGTCCACTTTAACATGATCTGGGTGTCACTGACTGCGTCAGTATAAGTAATGTGAGGTCCTGCGATGGGGCGGTTAGAATATCGGTTGGTAAAACCAGCTACGTTATACGGTCGAGAGGGAGAACTTCGAGGGCTTTCCCCATAATTATTAACAGCAATTACACGGAACTTATATGCAGTTCCTTTCAAGAAAAGAGAGAGAGAGAAAGAAAGAGAATGAGATTAAATAAATGCCATTCTGGGGAAGGAGAAATGGCCAACGTTAGGACAAGGCGTGCGTATAAATACCTGGATCCAAATTGTCAACTTCCACTGAAAGTTTAGATGGAGAGATATTCTCTGCTGCAATTAGCCATTCATTATTTCTGTTAACACGTTTATATTCTACTTTAAAGGCAGTGATGGGTGACCCACCGTTGGCCCGTGGGATCCAAGTGACATAAACTGAGGTTTCTGATGCTGTTGAAATAGTAGGCCGATCTGGGGCCTCTGGAACTAGGAAAGAAAATACACGAATCTTCATTAAAAATTGTGTACAAAAAAAACCCACCACATTGATTTGTCAGTCAAATTAAAGAGATACACCCCATGTTTAAAAGGGCATATGGAATGGACTTGAAGGACAGAAGAAGGTAACACATTCAGAGAAGGCAGAGAAGCCCATTTCAAGAAGTCCCTCTCTAGTTCACACGAGGATAAAAGGAGGGAAGAGCATTCAGAGTCACAACATTCTGTTACTACAGCTGCTGCAATAAAGGTAGTCCTGATGGCATGGTTCAACTCTTAGTCTGGTCTACACAAGGTAACTTAAGACTTAATTCTAGAAAATCCTTCCTGAAATCCAACTTTTTTCCAGTTTTCAAAGACAGAATCAAAGCTACTTACGGAATCAACCAAACAAGCAAAAGGTTGTACGATTTATTGACAATCCTATGCAACAATAGTGAGTTAATCCAGAACATATGGATCCTGAACATTACCACACCAAAGAGTGTTGCATAACTTAATTCACAACCATGGAAAGGGACACAGAAACCAGCTAATACCAAAATAAGTTCCGTTTATTTTAAAAGAAGCTAAATAGTTTTTGCATGATAGCGAGTCTAAAATTCATGAAAACTTTTATTACCATCTCTGTTAAGTATTAGCAGCTTAGGTAGCTTGATGCAGTGGTTAAGGGATGAGGAGGGAAACTAGGAGACTATAAATTCTAATCCAGTGTAAGCATGAAGCCAGCTTCATGATCTTGGGCCAGTCACTCTTGCTTAACTCTAGGAAAGACAATGGCAAACTACTTTTGAAAAATCTTGCCAAGGAAAATGCAAGGACTAGTCCAGGAGGTTCACAGGAGTCAAAAAGTGACGCAAAGGCATCCCTTCCCCCACCAAAAAGCTAGCATTCAAAACCATGCAGATTACATTAATACTTACTGAACTCACTTGAAGTTAGATAGCAGTAGAAACAGAAAAAGGGAGAAAAGGAATGTTAGTAAGTCTGAATACAATCATTATCTGAGATATTATCCCAAATCTTTTTTGTATGTTTTATTTCAAGTTGTACAAGATACACCGTGAAGAAAGGAAAATATTTAATTTGAAAAAGAAAGATACAGTGCAACACTGAAAAACTGTATATTTTAAAAATGTTTCCAACTTACCTTCTGTACATTGACTCAAATAGTTCAGAATGCTCTTTACTTTGTTAACAGAATGGATATTATATTCAAGATATGAAACTTGACTGCATTGTTTGAAATCAACTTATAATAACAAAACCATTTTGAAATGCTTTAGAGTTGGTAGTGTACAATGTTCTAGTTTTTGAATAGTTTATTGAGGGTTTTTGGACACTTTAATGATATTGCTATGGTTTTATTATATTGACCCAATCGTAACAGATTGGGATAGCCCTTAAATCTCATAAATTATAAAATCTGCACGTTTTGCAATATAACCAGAGTGACAGAACATGCCCTATATTAACATTTACTTTAGTAACTGAAAAAAATTAACTAATGTTAAAAATCTAACTAAGTATAACTTCCTTTAATTTGAACACCTCGGCATATAACCTAAAGCTGCTTCATAAAACAAATGACATGGAAAAACAGTAGGATAATACAAGCCCTGATAGTATTCAAATTGCAAAAAAATTGAATTAACCATAATTATGCTGTTACCACAGAACTATGTAATGTTCAGAAACAGAATGTTGTTTCTTGCTTCAAAAGAAGAATTGATTGCTTCCCAAAAAAGCAGTTTCGACATCTAAAGCTGTCTAAGATCATTAAATTAGATGATCCACTTATTCTCCTCAGCAACTGTTTCACAAAACATTGGAGCAGAAGCATTTTTTGGTAATACTGCCTAAAATCATTAACTGCAACAGAGGAAGCAGCCTCATAGAAGTTCAGTCTATTTATCCACCTATCTTATTATGACAGACAGACAGACACTTTCCAGGTACCAGGCCCTGGTGAATCATCTGCTACCTGATCTTCAAGCTACACAGTCTGCATGCAAAGCATATATTCTATCACTGAACTAAACTCCAAAGGAGAGTTCAGTGTTTGGAAAAAGTGCCCTATTTATTTTCTTTTGAAATTTGTTACGTTAAACACACAAGTGACCTTGTTAGTTTACAACTAACAGAAGATTTGAAAAGTGGTTAAAGGTGGTTGATGTTTCAAAAGTACATTATTTTTAAATGCGTTGGTGGGACTTACCGCCACTATGTCGAGACAGATCTGGAAGGACCACGCCAAAATTGTTGGTTGTTCCTTCCTGAATGACAGAATGTTTCGGAATGCCGATTGGTTGAGAGGGAGTCTGTGAGGTTTTTGAAGAGGATGACTTTTCTGAGAAAAAAATAAAAGTGTATCGGTAAATTGGTAAATAATTTAAGATGTCTTCAGGTACTTTTTAGTGTTGGTCCCTTACGTCTTATTATTCTATGCAAGCTGGCAACAAAAATGCTGAAAACCCCCATATTTTACTCATATTGCTTTGTTTAATTACTGGTACTCAAGGAAAGCTCACACATGAACATGAGTTAGAAGAGAAGAGACTTTGAGCATCCACAAGCAAACCAATGTGAAATGTCTAAGAAATGCTCTTCCACATATGAAGCATCTTTGACAGAGTGGCTCATGGAACGGGGGAATCCGATTCTAACCTGCTTTGGCATTTCCTCTGCTCAGGTGGGTTTCTCTTACCTTCCCTACCGGTTCGGGTCATATCAGAAGTGTGTGTTTTGCGCCTGTTACATCCAGGTAAAAACCCTCTGCCCATGCGCAGAAGGCTTTGCGCATGCGCGGAGGGTTCTTTTTCGGCTGATTTCAAGCTGAAGGACCGATTTCCAACTGGAGGTCCGGTTTGAGGACATGGCCAGTTGGCCATCGCTGCCAGTTTGGCAAACGGGGGCAAATACCTGCCAACGTTTTGGGCGAATCGGTCCGAACTGGCAGCAACCCACCACTGCCTCTGCTGCTTTGGGAAATGAGAAGGAGCTGTTTGTTAGGGGAAGCATGTCAGAGGTTTCCAAGTGTGCAAACATTGGAAAAAAGGTCACCTAAAATTACATTTCAGGGAATGATGCATAGTCTAATGAAAGCTTTCTTACCTTTGCTTGTACGAAAAGTAAGCATGGAAGGCTGACCTTCGCCAGCATCGTTTTTTGCAACCATCAAGACTTCATATAGACTGGAAGGTTCCAGTTCTGTCAGACTAAGTTCATTTTCACTTCCGGGAACACGAATTGTATACCAATTAGTAACATTGCCATCCAGCTGTAAAAGGAGAATTAAAAATTATACCAAAAACTTAAGTTTACAGGAAAGTTAGGTAAACAATTTGCTGGTTCTGATGTTGAACCGTATTATTTATATAGTTGCTACCGTGTTTCCCCAAAAATAACACAGGGTCTTATTTTCTTTTTACCCACGAAATAAGCACTTGGCCTTATTTTCGGGGAGGTCTTATTATTTTTGAGGTGCAGGAGGCGGCGAGCTTGGTCATCTCATGGCTGCTGCTGTGTTTTGGGGAGGACTTATTTTCAGGGGACGACTTATTTTAGCGCATGCACTCAAAGACCTGATTGGGCTTATTATCTGGGAAGGTCTTATTTCTCAGGGAAACAGGGTATCTAGCTACCAAACTGTATTTAGAAACAAAAGCATAGGCACAATGAAATACCTACAAAAGTTCCTTCACATACTGCAAAAGGTACATTTCAATCTTCCTGTAATACAAGGCCCATTTAAACAAAATATCTTTAAACAAAGATGTTTGAAACAGGCCAACTTTTATTAATTACTATTGCTGCCAATGCTTTAAATTGATGTAGAGCAGCATCCTATTTTTTTCCTCTCTCATAGTTAATATTAGAACACTGCAGTTATCCGGGTTATTTTTAAGCTACAAAAACTAATATTTGATTAGAGCCAAGATAGTCCTACCTTGCGATATTTCACAAAATAAACACTGATTGGCCGACCACCATCCTTTCCAGATCGCCAGACCAGGTTATACTGGTCTGGCTTAAGTGTTTGTGGAGGGCTGAGAATGATGGGAGCTTCGGGTGGGGAAAGGCCACCGGATGTTTTTTCTGTAGCGGTTTTGTCAGTAAGAATCTCGGCCGGAGACCTTCTGGGGAGGCCCATTTCCGAATCAAGATCTCCATCTCCATCATCATTCTGGGCAATTTCAAAAGGAGGAGCTTCAGTTTTTGCACTGGCTTCATAGGGAACTGCAGAAGGATTTGGAGATTAAAGACAGACATTGGCTCAAAGATCTTTACAAATGACAAATGATACTATCACTTCTCCCATCAACCTTTCCTCGTAACTGAACCAATGTATATCATCACAAAATGATTTATATCTTTTTAAAAAGGAAATTAGGATTATAGCAGCAAATAAGAACAGTTTTTAATCCCATTGCAAGAGTCCCCATGGTTTCTAGATTCTTATATACATGGCTAAACCTATGTTCAAATCAACAATCGAAATAGCACTTAGATTTATATACCGCTTCATGATGCTTTTACAGCCCTCTCCAAGCGGTTTACATCTTCCCCTCAACAATCTGGGTCCTCATTTTACCGTTCTCGGAAGGATGGAAGGCTGAGTCAACCATGAGCCTTGTGAGACTCAAACTGCCAAACTCCTGGCAACCGGCAGTCAGCCGAAGTAGCCTGCAATATTGCATACAAAATGCTTCAAATGCAGGTAGTCTTTAACTTACAACAGTTTGTTTAGTGACCGTTCAATGTTACAACGGCACTGAAAAAAGTAATAGAAAGTACTTGTAAAGTAAACATTTCATTGTGCAACCCTTTATGCCTGCCTGCCTGCCTCTGCTGAAATACTCATCGGTTTGCTGTGGGTAGCTGATTCATTAAAAATGGAGGAGGAAGATACTTGTTTCAACATGAATACTAATGTGTCAGCAACATCATCAAGTTGAACCCAGCTGACCTCAAAACATAACAACACTTATTATAATCTCAAGTCTGCTGTTATATAAATATTGATTATAGGCCATAATTCTAGAAACAGACAACTAACTATCATTTACCATAAATAAGTCACCTAATTTGTAAAGATCTGGCCCAGAAAGCAACACAAGTTTCAACACAGAAAGCAATAGAAATTCGATGAGCTATAAAATGTATAAATTTACAATGTGGTAATTTGTGGACGTTCAATTAGTGCAAACCTCCGTTCAAATGGTCCAAATATTTGCACACTATTTAATAAGACAATTAGAATGGCATTCACTCACCAACTGTAAGGAAAGTCTCTGAACGAGCAAGTCCATAATCATTTGTTGCTTCACAGATGTATTTCCCAGCATGCTCTGCTTTAAGAGGCTGAATATATAAGGAACTTGATCCACTGCGAGACATAATGAAGTAGGCTCTGTCTGCAATGGAGTTACCACTTCTTGATTGCGGGGGTGACTTATGTGATTTTGAGTAGAGCACCTGTGAAGGATGGGTGCTAATTACTCCATGCCTGTTATACCAACGAATTACAGGGGTAGGCAATCCAGTGGCATTACATGACAATGACATAGTGTCGCCTTCTACCATTTTGGTATTTGCTGGCAGTGAAGTCATAATTGGCTTGGAATTTTTATCTGATTAAAAAATGAAAGCAGAAAAAAATACAATTTATTATTCATACGTACATACACTTACACATCCACAGAAAAGACAGTGAAGCTTCAAAGAATAACATGAAATAATAATCCTCTGACTATACATATGCAGAATGCCTTGAATTATAAATATATTTACTTTATTGATTTATTCCCTACCTTTATTATTTGGATAAGTAATTCAAGGCAGCTAGTATAACTAGCATTCTTTCCTTCTCCTAACACAATAAAAGATTCTCAAGAGAACTAAACTGTCATTGGAGAGTAGATGTATAGAAGAAACTTGGATTGGTAGGAAAAAATAAAGGCCCAAGTGATTATTTTTGTTTATTTAAAATATTTACATACTGCTTTCGATGAACTACCTCATGAATCAAATTAATTGTCTGATATGTTAAACAAACAAAAAGAACAAAGATAGTAAGGTGGGGGAAAGGAATGGTAACCTTCAAATATTGTAGGTTTTTATTCTTATTAATAACACTCTAAATAGCAGGCATAAGTTCTGAGAAGCTTAATACACAAGTGGATGAAAATTCACAATTTGTGCCATCTGCTGCAGTAAGAGCTCCGTGGATAATTTTAGAGCTCAGGCAAGTTTATAATGAAAAGGGTTTCCTAACAGTGTCAAAAATTGCCCAGGTCTTACAATTCGATGCATGAGTCAGTGATCAAGATTTACTCACTAGAAATATCCCACAAAGCCAACAAGCCATTTCTGTACAGACTAAAGGAGGATAGGAAAAAATGTATCATGTGCTTTTTACCTGTTTGGGAATGAAATCTCCCAGTAGACTGTGAAAATCCAATGCCATTGTTTACTAAACACTGATACAATCCTGTGTCTTCTGGAACTATTTGATTTATTCTCAGCTTGTTTCCTGAAGGAAAGTGCCGGGAAGAAAGATGGACGGGAATTCCATTATGGTACCAGGTAACACCAGGTAAAGGATTTCCATGGATTTCACAGGATAGATGCAAATTTTTGCCCCAAGACACTAACTGATTTTGTAATCCTCTTGATATAGAAGCGGGTTCTAAAACCAAAGAGGGGAAAAAAGAAAAAGGAAGTATTATATCCCATTTCATTCTGTTGCAGCACCAGTATTTTGATTCTGAATTTGTAAATTAAAAATTGTCATCGTACCAAGCACATTTATGCTGTAGTTCACGTATTTCACAACTCCAGAATTATCTTGGACTACACAGGAATAATTTCCCGCATCAGACAGATCCACAGAATCAATGGTAAGATGCGAATGAAAGAGCTTCCATCTGTTCTGAATTAGTACATCTCTGCCATCTTTATACCAGTGAACATAAGAAACAGGCAGCCCACTAACTACACACTCCAACATCAGAGGTTTATGTTGAGGTATTGCCAATGCCTGAGAACTGGCTGGATGAAGAATATGAAAATCCGCTGAGGAAGAGTCTGCAAATTAAGGAAAAAGTTAAGTGTGAGCTTGTCTAATAAGGTATCTCAAATTCCTTGGATTCCTAAGTTGTTTCCTCCCACGAAGTATTTTGCTTTGTTTGCAATTCTTATATATTTTTGTTGTAACTATCCACCGTGGAAGTTAGGTCATGAAAGATAATATTTAATTGTCATCTGTTATCTGTGATATTTGGCTAAATTCAAAGCCTGTAAAAAGTCTAAGTTTAAATTGTCAAGCTTATTCTATCATCTACAGCAGAGTTATTATGATTTGCTCATCATACTTCACACCTCACCTTCTCTGAACTATTTTAACCTGAGAAATTGCCTTATATCAAGCCTCTCCATTAATTTTATCTGACTCAGCATATTCTTATCAAAGTATCCCAGGTTTTATACCTGACCCTTTCCCAATTCTAGCTGGACATGTGATGGACTGGAGACATAGATACAAACAAAAGATTCCCATGATATGCAAATCCAGCTTTCAATAACAACCAGTTATTAGTTAAAGGCTAGAAATGCTTCACACCCTTAACTCTGGGAATATTCGTTCACATACAGCATTTAACAATGATGAATATAATTACTGGTAATAAGACTTTTCAGCAAGCAGACATTCCAGCAAACTAGATGGATGAGAGACCTAGCAAAGCAATGGCACTGCACTTTGACAGTTTAATTACACTGACATGTAATACTCACTACTGATTATGAGCTTATGTCCAGTAGGTTCAAGTTTGAGATCATCAGTAACTGGATTATATGCTGCACATTTATAAATTCCCTTATCATCTGAAGATACATTCAAAATTTGCAGATTTCCAGATGGGAGAATAAGGTAGTTTTCTAATAAAAACAGAGTTATTTTAATTAGACTATGAAGAATATTGATTTTTCTGTTGAAAATACTGTGTTTAACTTGGATCATATGTTAAAATGCAAACTTGTAGCAGTTCTCAATAAGCTAAGGGACATAGAAACTCACCTGTTGATTGTTCCAGCCATTTCCCCCGTACACGGAAGCGAATCTGTGCTTTTGGTTTGCTTTTTGGTAGCTTGCAACCTATTAAAGCAGTATTCCCTTCTTCCACTGAAATTGTGTTTCTCCATGAAGATTCAAAATCATCAAGATCTAAAAAAAATGAAAGTGTTTTGTTTTATTTTCAACTTTTGGTAGATTTTGTAGGTCTTTACCAAAAGTGTTTGCTTAATAAAAGTTATTGCTTTTAGCTGATTGGATGCTGAGTTTCCCCTTCCTTAAAAAAAAGAAAAGAAAACAGTAAAAGCCTCGTGAATATTCTCAACCCTAGTAATTTGGCTGAATAAGTATCAATCCAGCTGCAAATATGCCTTGGTGGAACAGCTCTAGTTTTGTCAAGTTCTTTATAAAACTTGAGAATCTGTTTTGTTCTTCACAACGTTAAAAGGTGAGTGAACAACTTTGGGTTTCAAAAGAATATAATCTCCTAAATATTTAAGGAGGGAATAGGAACAGCTTTATCTCAACTATCTGTCTGACTAGTATCACAGTGCCTATTAAAGGTTTGCCCTATTTACAACATATTTTTCCCCAGCCAATTTGTTCCTTGTGCAACTGGATAGATGACGTAGACCATAAATAGTTGCTCTTTGGAGGATTATTTTTTGTACCTACATTAAGTCATCTTATGCACATAAAGTGGTTGAATTTTACATATTTTACAAATATAAATTGAACCCTTTTGCAGCACAGCTGATTAAAACAGCGAATGAACCAACTAAGCTAATTTACTTTGGTAAATACTGGGACAATGTTAGCAGGATCTTAACAGGTAATCAAACTGTTTGCCAATAAAGTGACTTTTCAACACTTGTATTTTCTACATTGAGCTAAACTAACTGATATCTCAACTATAACTTGATAAATGTCTACTTTGCTTAAATGGAAATTCAATGCAATACTGGTCCTGCTGCAGTCATTTCATCAGCAATCAATACAGTACAAAAGGCACTTAATGTATTCAGACTTTTCTACAGTCCTTAGCATCTGTAAGTACCAACTAATGTTCATAAGCTCTCAAGAGGATCTTGCTATGGGTCAGTACTCTACAAAAACATTTATTCTTCTCAATTATGAGAAGTTTTTCTCTTATGGGTATTTTGGATATGCTTCAAAAGCAAAGTATATTTATAATGGAACTGTATCAAGCTCAGGCATAAGAAAGGAGTAATTCAGACATTTTATTTCTGATCTGAAATAGTAAAATTACCCTCAACAGAAATAAGTCTTGAGTGCAGATATGGGGGAGGGGAGAAGCTGAGAGAAGGAAAGCAGGGCATCTTTGTTTCCACATTGTTTAAATTACCAGATGAACCTTTGCAGGGTTCGTAAGTTGTAAAAAAAAAAGGAGTATTTAATAACTGGACTGCTCAATACTTAGTATTTGAAGGCAGGCAAGCACAGCACCTGCCTTAAAGAAGCTACTTTTTACTGGGATCAGATGGTTGCTTTCTGCCAAGGAAAAGACAAGCTTAGTTTAAGGGGTTTCAAAATGATCCTGTTTTACCCATCTGAAGCTGCATTTTGTTTCATACCTGAAGAACAGATATAATTAAGTGGGATAAATTAGGATTAATAAACCTATTAACAACTACCGGTAGGTTAGTTTATTTCTTTTTCCCTTTCAAGTAAGAAATAACTAAACATTCTTTATTTAAAACTCACATTATATATAATGTGAGTTTTAAATAAAGAATGAAACACTTGAAACAGCTGATCGACGGTATTTTGGGAGATCGATCCAACCGCCGATCAGCTGCTTGGAGGCAAAGGCTCCAATGGAGACAGCAGACATGGAGGAGGCAGGCTGTTTGGTGTTTGCTGCAAGGACGCTAGCCAGATGAATTCTGGATGGAACACTGGGAGGCAGACACAGATTTTTTTTTCTTGTTTTCCTCCTCTAAACCTAGGTGTGTCTTATGTTCAGAAGTGTCTTATGGAACGGGAAATATGGTGTATATATATATATATATAGATTTCATTTTGTATAAGTGTCTGTTCCACTCTGTTTAAAAGAGGATCTTTATAAGCGTCTTTCTACATTAGGTTAGATATATCCATACAATTTTATTTCGCTCTAATTTTGTGTGTGACTAAACCTAGTCTGAAATAAGCTTTGTTTAGAGATATAAAACGGCCAGAAACAAAAGAGGCCAATGGGAAGAATACATTTTTTATGAGGTGTAAAGTTTCACCATCAATCAGAATATAACTTACATGCTACAGACAGAGTTGCAGGCCTGCTGATAATGGCACCAATACTGTTGTTAGCAACACACTGGTAGGTTCCAGAATTTGAAGGGCTAAGAGAGAAAATGGTAAGGGATCCTGGTTGCGGGTCTACTTGCTCTATCTTCTTATGCAATTTCTCTCCATTGAATAGCCAAGAGAGGTGAGCTGTAGAAGGTTCAGCGGAACAGTAAAGTTTTATAGTTGCTCCTGGCTTCTGGACGGTAGAAAGAGGTTCAGAAATAAAATGAGGAATCAACTCTAGGGAGGGGGAAAAAAAAGACACACATACATGGTGTTTATCACAACTGTTAACTGGCAGACGGTTGTCAGTCTAAAAGAGAACACTAGAAACATATCAAGGAAAGTAAATTTACCTGAAGCTGCAGCGGAGAGGAAAACTGTAAGAAAAAGCAGTTCGTGTGAAGGTACTGGATCAGGATGCATAATGCCAAGTTAGAAAGGCTGGTGGCAGAGAGCTTCAGAGTAATATGTCTCAATGAGGAACCTACAAAAGAAGACAGTGTAGGCAACACCTTCGAAGCATATTTTTCATGAGCAAAAGTATAAGGCTTAAATATGTATAAACGTAAGATGGCGTTTTAACTTCATGGACACATCCATGTAATTTTCCTGGCAACACGACAGAAACGGCATGCCCTTTCCTCCTCCAGGTACTGCCTGCTAATCTCGTCTCAAGTACTAACCTGGGCTGATCCCGCTTAGCTTCCAAACCCAGTCAGCTAGGTGTTGACAGCTAACATAGTTTCAACCGTATGTACCAGAACTAAAACACAGAATGGAAAGCCTTTAATACCCTCAATCTTTTTACTTGTAGAAACAGGTATGAATCTTGTTATTTTTAAGTTCACAGCACACTCCACAATTCTACAAACAAATTAGCTATCTTACCAAAAGGAAATAATCCCAAAGAGCTTCAGTGTTGTGGGCTTCTGCTACTTTTAAACAATAAACTATAAATATTAACACTTGATTTTTTTCTTTTCCCATAGGTTCTTTTGAGGTAGAAACAAGAGTTTAGGACCATATCAGAAAAAAAGTATTTTGACACAAGGAGTTTATACAAGTTCTTTTACCGATGTTACAATTTTTAAGACACTTTGGGAGACCTCTGACAACATCTGGTGAGAAGCATAAGTGAAGAAGCACAAATCAACCACTCTCCGTTGTAGAGAATAAAAATTAGGAAATTGATTGATTTCAATAAGTCAGACCAACAATCTCTTTAGCGTAGCTTCCCCTATTGATTCTTATTGTGAGAAGCCAGCTGGGAAGGACGTAAACGGTGATCACCTTATCCTGGGATGCTACAATCCTCATAAATAGATGCCAATTGTCAAGCATCCAAATTTTGGTCACATGGCTTTGGTGAGGCTGCACGGTTCTACAGCTTTCTACAATATCTGGAAGACCACAGGGTCCCCTGCCTAAATTATATACAATTTATATGCAACCACGCAGTGCTTTAATCTTAGAAAGTGAAGTTGGATTACAAGCTTCTTGCCAAGGCATCTTTAAAGTAAAAAGTAGTGAAGCTGTAGTATTTAAACAGCTATTCCCCCACTGCCATTGACACACTCCAATGAAGAACAGAATATTTAAGAGAGTCCACATCATAAATGGAAGAGAGCTGGCATGCAAAGATCATTAGGGCTTTCTTTTTCTTTTCCCCCCTTTTTTTTGGCAAACAGCAATTAGTAGTAGGCTACCAACAACTGATATGATACCCATTAATTTTAACTACAGGACTGATTTTGTTGCTTAGAGAACTATTAAATCTGCTGACAAGTTTATACATAACAGGCTTTAGTATTTTCTCACACTAGATAATTTTCCATTAAACAAGGCTGTCCTTAATTAAGAGACCTGAGTGAAACGAAGACTAAGAAATATATGTTTGGGCAGATTTTAGGGGTTTAATAATCACAACTAACTACACCAAAGGAACATAGCACCTCTGGGGTTTATTTACTAGGCACTCCCACCTTTTCACAGGCTCAATCAAGTCAGCCAAGCATGCAAACTGATCCTGTCGCCAGCAAAAGCATTTCCTTTCACTGTGGTCAGCTAAAAACAGAGGAAGAAAATGGAAATGACTTGAAGTTATGGCACCAAACAGACCAGACAAGCAAGGAAATAATCAACTCCACATGAGCCACTTCTAGCCCATCACAATGAAAAGGGACCATGACCAGCCCCAGGAAAGGTCACCAAGGGGGGTGGGTTTCACACACAGAAAGAGGCAATAGCCAGAAGCTGCCAGCTGCAATAAGCATCAGCGTGTTCCGAATTACACTCACAGAAGGGCCGAGTTCAAAGTAACTTTTAATTTGGTCGCAAACTAATGCTAGCAATCATTTAAAAACCTTACCGATTCTATTCAAAATAGGAAAGATGTCTCCTGCATTTTGGTGGATTAAAATACAAGTTTGATGTAGCAAAGGAAAGAGAAAACCGAGACAGTGTTGGTTTCAAAGTTTCAGTCCTTCAACTGTATTCTTAGAAGTTCTATGGCAGCAAAAGGTAAGTCAATAGCACTTCTTCCAAATAGAAAACATATTTGCACATCACTGCAAACCACAAAATAAATAATTCTTGTATATTTGTAACAGGGCTTTCTTTTGGTCCATGCTGCTTGACTTCTACTATTATTCACTGCGGCTAAGAAATGGAATTAGTTGCATAGGTGATTTGACCTGTAAAACCATGCTAGTGTATAAAAGTATATTTTTAAAAAAATCATAAAAAATGATTTCTAGCACTTTGGCGGTTACAATTAACTATGATCCTCAGTTCACTGTGATGGAAACTAAGCATTACTTTAAAACTAAATCAAGAGTCTTAACGTTTCTTATGAATCTCTTTTAGTATTAATGTATTTGTGATAAACAGAGCTGAGTCCTTTAATGCAGAATACTGTAGTGTAGTTGCTTATCAAGAAAAAAATGTGCTAAAATTTAAACTGGCTCATGAAATTGCACATAGTTTGAACCAAACACTGTTTTTGTCATTTTAAATCACAGATGTGTTCTGCAAAAAGATCTTTAGACATCATGACATTTTCTTAAAACAACAGATCTAAAGCAAGTAACATGTTATCTTGTTGATCAACTATCATTATGTTTTTTTGGTAAAATACATAAAAGTGCCAGCTTCTTACAGAAACTGTTAAATTCAACATTTATAAACCATACAATGATTAAAGCAGGAAACACAGAGGTGGGTAACCTGCGACCCCCACATTCCTTTTAAGTGCTCCCAGATCTAAAGCTTGCCACTGTCTCCCTTGCTGCTTCCCCTTCTTACTTTTGACATTAAAACAAAAAATAACTTTTCTCCACATATGGGAAGCTGGATTCATATCCTCTAAAGTTATTTTTGATCCAAGAATGATTCAAAAGGCCTCAATTAAGCCACATTTATTTTAGAAAATATAGATAGTTCTCAGGTTACTACAGTTCATTTAGTGACTGTTCAAAGTTAAAAGTGGCACTGAAAAAAGTGAGTTAGGGCCGTTTTTCACACTTACGACTGTTACAGCATCCCTATGGTCATTTGAACAGAATTTGGATGCTTGGCACCTGATTTATGACAGTTGCAGAGTCCTGGGTTCATGTGATCACCTATTGCGACCTTCTGACAAAACAAGGTCAATGGGGAAGCCAGATTCACTTAACAACCATATTACTAACTTAACAGCTACAATGATTTACTTAATCCTATGGCACAAAAGTCATAAAATGGGGCAAAATGCACTTCACTTAGCAACAAAAATGTTGGGGTCAATTGTGGTCCTAAGGACTACCTATATAAACAACAGGTGACCGCAGACCACTGCTTTGTATGCCCCCACAAAGAAGACAAGGATACGTAGGGTAGCATAGTGGGACCTTCAGAAGAGGGCTGGCAGTTGGGATTTAGAAACACGGTTCATCCTCCATGGTAGCTACTTACAAATGGGCTGGTTCTTAAGGAGCCCTTAAGACTCAAAGACTGCCTACAACATTTCCCTATATCCCAAAGGGGTTCATGGGTTCAAAAGGCTGCTGACCCCTACTTGACAGTCTCCACAGTGGTTTCCTGCCATTCTGAAATAGGAAACATAAATAATCACAATATAAGCCAATACAAACTCATCAAAGGATTTTTCTGTTTCAGACATATCCATAATTTAGGTTGCATTTGAATGGTATCACTGCTAGACAATTCATTTTGAAGCTATTTATTCTGTGGGGTGGTTTATATCAGATGCTTCAAATTTTCTGAATGTCAACTCCCCCCACTCTTTTAACTCAAATGCATTTGCCTGCAGCTGTGTGACTACTGTGCAAACACAGGAAAAAAGCAGTTTCTTTAGGTGGCAAACCCCATCCCCCACACCCATCCCAGATATGAGGCACTTTTCCTGCTTCAGAACTACATTTACAATACGAAAGCACAACTATTTGTCTTACAGACTTCCCATTTTACATTAAAGAAAGGAATGTATAAATACACACTTGCAACCAGAATTTATACTTACCCACTAATCTACTAATATGTTACATCACCAGCCATTAGAAACCAGTTATTCTATGGCCACAGGGAAAATGCAGGCATAATGAATAAAATAACTCAGATTTAAACTCTGTATAATGTCCAGGTAATAGAGATGATTTAAATTTGGCTAAAGTATTGTTGTTGTTGTTCGTTGTGAAGTCGTGTCCGACCCGTCGCGACCCCATGGACAACATTCCTCCAGGCCTTCCTGTTCTCTACCATCCTCTGGAGTCCATTTAAGCTCACTGCTTCAGTGAGTCCATTCAGCCACCTCGTTCTCTGTCATCCCCTTCTTCTTTGGCCCTCAATCTTTCCCAGCATTAGGCTCTTCTCCAGTGAGTCCTTCCTTCTCATTAGTATTTGAGTTTCATCTTCAGGATCTGGCCTTCTAAAGAGCAGTCAGGGCTGATCTCCTCTAGGACTGACCAGTTTGATCGCCTTGCAATCCAAGGGACTCGCAGCAGTCTTCTCCAGCACCATAGTTTAAAGGCCTCAATTCTTTGGCGCTCAGCCTTTCTTATAGTCCAACTTTCACGGCCATGCACTGCAACTGAAAAATAGAGTGGAAAAAACCTTTAAGTTCCTATCAGAGGAGAAGAATTGGAAACAGCACTTTGAAAACACTGCTTGGATGCTCATTTGAATCCTGGTCATTCTTGATGCAATATCTTTACAAGGTCATCTAATTTCTTCCAGTGAGCTGGCCATGGTTTTGAATTCTTGATAGAAAAACAGAGTTGGAAAGGACCTTGGAAGTCTTCTAGTCCAACGCCCTGCTGAAGCAGGAGATCCTATACCAGAGGTCTTCAAACTTGGTAACTTTAAGACTTGCGGACTTCAACTCCCAGAATTCTCCAGCCAGCTATGCTGTTTGAAGACCTCTGCCCTATACAGACAAATGGCTGTCCAATGGCTGTCTTCTTTATAGCCTCCAGTGATGGAGTACCCACAACTTCTGAAGACAAGCCACTGATTCTCACTGCTGGGACATTTCTCCAACTAGGAATGATTGTCCCAAACTGCCTGATTCTTAGCTTGAAACTGGTGATACCTTTGGACTCAAATCCTGCATTGCCTATCATGACCCGTTTCTTTCTTCTAGTTGCTCTATCCAAAACCTTTTCTCAGCTCTCCTTCGAATAGCCTCATTGAGCTATTTTCAGGCTCCACTTCCCTTCTGACTTTGTATTAGGTTTTTTTTTCCCTTGGCTGATCTTCATATCCGTGATGTCATCCTATTAATATCTGACTTTCATCAATATTCCCCTTCCTTCTTCCACGAGATCTTAGATACAGAAATAAAATCAGGTTAGTCCAAATGCTAATTCCAGAGTTCTATCACATAAAATAGCAATAGCACATAGAACTATGGTACGGGTATATGCTATTTCACAGTGCTTTATAGCCCTCTCTAAGTGAGTCAGCCGATTGCCCCCAACAATCTGGGTCCACATTTTACTGACCTCGGAAGGACAGAAACAGGGGTGGATTCTACATACCTTCCCTACCAGTTCGGGGTCGCACCGGAAGTGTGTGTTTTGCACGGGTGCCCCCGTCGCTCCTGGGTTAAAATCGTGCTTGTGCAGGAGGCTTTCCGTATGCACAGAGGATTATTTTTGATAAAAGTTTGCTCTGCTGGACGGATTTCAAGCCAGAGGACCAGTTCGGGGTGGGTGGGTGTCCAGCTGGTTCAGCGAGCAGGGGGAAATTCCCACTACTGGTTCTAGTGAACTGGTCCGAACCGGCTGGAACCCACTTCCGGACAGAAGGCTGAGTCAACTTTGAACTGGTGAGAATTGAACTGCTGAACTGCTAGCAGCCGGCAGTCAGTAGAAGTAGCCTGAAGTACTGCATTCTAACCACTGCACCTCCACGGCTCTTGTTTCACAACTACACACCCCACTCCTGCCTCCACTTCCTTCAGTCCAGACCAGGTTTCTATTTTTGCCATTGCCTTTTAGGTGATTTTCAACCCATTTTGCTGCTCTCCAAGCCAATTACATTTTTAGTTACAATTTTAATGAGGCACCAGTATCAGATGATTTAATAAGGGCAAAGTATAACACAGGGGCATGCCACTTAACCTCCTGCCTCCTTCCAAAATCTCAATTATATTGTTATGACAAGATAATCCTTCATTATAATCCTTGGGTGGAATTTTTTTTTTACATCTCCCAAAGCCTTTAAAGTGGTTTGAGAATGAAAATGCTGCTCATGGTGTACTTTTATCACATTTTCACCTCTATGTTAGGCAAATCTGGCTGCCCAAAATGATAAAACCTCTTTCATCAGAGGAGTGAGCTGGACAAAACCATGAAATCCACATGCCACAGAAGCCAAAATCACCTAAGATGCGTGTTGTTGCTTTTTATTATTATTATTATTAACAGAGTTGGAAGGGACCTTGCAGGTCATCTAGTCCAACCCCCTGCTCAAGCAGGAG
>JANHFT010009724.1:96010-108932 GCA_032467955.1 Pseudoxenodon macrops
CCCTCCCATTTTGCCCACAATATAACATGCATAATAGAATAGCTGAATAGTGTGGCAGGCCAAAAGCAGGCCTGACAACCGGTGCCAATGGCTGAAGAGGTCGCAAGAGAAAGAGACCCCTGGGAGACCCCACAAATACTGGAGCACCAAAAGGAAGCAGAGGGCAGGCCTCCATCCTGCCCCACTTTTTTCAGGATGAGTTTTAAAGTTTGAAAGGGGAAAGAAACGGAACCAAGAGTTTGAAACGGTCTCCATGGATCAGCTTGGCAGGGTTCCCTTTTCCCACCCCCACAAGATAAAGGATCACTAACTAGATCCTTCTCTTTTAACAGGTTAAAAGGCAAGTGACAGGGCCGTGGGTGGTTATCAGGCTATTTTGCAAATTCCATCTTGGAAAGTCTGTTCAGCCTAGGTTTGAAATACATTTGAGCAACCCAACCCAAGTAGAGCTAACAATGTTTCTAATCTTCATAAAGGAAAAAGAATTCCTTTCTCAGGAATTCAGGCTCAGGAAACTACAGAACCATTAGAGTTTGAAATCAATGCCTGGGAAAATCCTAGAAATATCCTCAAAACACCCGAGCTTCCTGATGCTTAGAAAGGAACAGGATTATTAGAAGTTGTGCCCCACTAATTTGATTTTTTTAAACAAAGGGACTACTAGACTGTAGACCAGAGAAATGCTGTGCATGTAACATACTGAGATTGCGGAAGGAATCAATCCATGGGATTTGTGTGATACAGCAAAATGAAGGCCCAATAGGGGGAGATCTCTCTAATGGCATTAATCAATGGCTCGGTTTTTGGTGCAGCTCTGTCTAGGCAAATCCTGGGAACCTGCACTCCATTTCTTGAGTCTCTCATGGGAAGGGACCACCAACTGCTTCCCCACCAAGAGCAGCTGCGCCAGAATTAGAAAACAGTCAGCAGGACATGTTGGCTACCCATATTTTGGACATTTGCCTGGAAGAAAGGAATCCCAGGAGCCAAGCCCTTACATGGCATTTGACACTTCCAGGGGATCAAGAAAACAACTACCTGAGACTTAAAAGGTTAGTCCTGGTGCTAGGAACACTTGCAGAAACTGGCTACGTGGAGTCTGATCAAGGGAAGGACTAGGGGGTGACAAGTAGCTTCTTCCAATATTTGAGGAGCTGTCACTGAGAGGAAGCTGACCTATTCTTCAAAGCACCTGAGGGCAGCTCAAGAAATAACAGATGGAAGATTATCAGAGAGGTCCAACCTAGAACTAAGCGGACATTTCCTGATAGTTACCGTGTTTCCCCCAAAATAAAACCTACCCTGAAAATAAGCCCCAGCTTGATTTTTACATGTGTGTCCAATATAAGCCCTAATTAAGACCCCGCCCACTCCGGGGTGCATGGGGTGGGGTGAGGCACAAGGGTGAAAATTAAGCTAAGCTGGGGGTAGGGAGCTGCCCTACTACTTACCTTTGGACAGCTGCAGCGAGGTCTCGCACACCCCGACACCTGCCTCCCCTTGCAGGCCACTTCTTCTGTGGCAGCTTATCGCCACTTGCACGCATCGTCCCCGGCCTCCGTTTCGCTTTCAGAGGCCTTCAGGAAAAGCCTCCAGATCAATCAGGAGCTCTGTTATCGGCTGCAGAGGCCTTTCCTGGAGGCCTCTGACAGCAAAATGGGTGCCGGGGGAGACACACGCAAGTGGCGACAAGCGGCCGCAAAACTGGGCCGGCAGCGGGCTATCATTGCCCCCGCCACAAGATGAGTTAGTGGAATACATCCCTTATATACTACACACACACACAGAGTATGTGTGTATATGTGTCTGTGTATGTATAGGGAAGCAGTGACTCAGTGGCTAAAACGCTGAGCTTGTCGATCAGAAAGGTTGGCAGTTTGGTGGTTCGAATCCCTAGCGCCGCATAACCGAGTGAGCTCCCATTACTTGTCTCCCAGCTTCTGTCAATCTAGCAGTTTGAAAGAAGCACATAAAAAATTCAAGTAGAAAAATAGGGACCACTTTGGTGGGAAGGTAACAGTGTTCCGTGCACCTTTGGTATTTAGTCATGCCGGCCACATGACCACGGAGAACGTCTTCGGACAGTGCTGGCTCTTTAGCTTTGAAATGGAAGATGAGCACCGTCCCCTATAGTTGGGAACGAGTAGCACATTTGTGCGAGAACCTTTACCTATTGGTCTGTCTGTCTGTCTACCTATCTATCTCTATTATCTATCTATCTATCTATCTATCTATCTATCTATCTATCTATCTATCTATCTATCTATCTATCTCTATCCATTCATCCATCCATCCATCCATCCAACTATCAATCCACCATCATCTATCTATTGTACACCTATCTCCTATCCGTCTAGATATCTATCAGATGAAAAACACTTGTTTCTGCCAATCTGCCCCAGATTTTACAAAGCTGAGATTCCTTCTCAGGTTTCATAGAGACAAATCCGGAGGCTACAGCCTAATTCCTAATATTCTTGTATTTTGAATATTGACACGAACTTGCTCACTTGCATCAAAGTTCACAATTCTGCCCAACAAGCCATATTCAGCCTCCATTCCATTTCTGAGCTACACACCCCTTTTTTCCCCCACAGTCCTGCATAGATGCTTGTAACCTTCAGCTGCATGTTTATATTTCTCTTCTACAACCTTCAGCTTGCATTGCCTTTTATAGGCTGCTTTTACTATACACATCCCGCTGTTATTATAAACAAGGGCCTGGTCGTCTGGGCACCCCGATCCCTGGCACATACCATGGATGATCACAAACTGCTGTCTTGCTCTCCCACACAGCACAATAGCAGAATTTAGGGGAGAAAGAAATGTCCCTCTAAGGTTTGATGATGCCCAGAGGTAATATGGTTATGTGTGAACCTATTACAGGTCAATGGGAGATTCTATTATCCTGGTGATGATGCTTGCTTTAAACCTAGATCCAGTCCTGCTCCAAACACCTATAAACGGGAAGTGGGGGGTGGGCTGATTCCAAGTACACTCTACACAACGGATGAAGTGCAAAAATCTGATACTTGACTGAGGTTCCCAAGGATATTGTTCTGTTTCATGATGGGATTTTTCTAACCTTCTTGAAAACTGAAAAAGCATCTGTAAAAGTTTAACAACACTTCTGAGAAATATAAATCTGAAAATAGCACCAGTGTATAACACTGCTGGGTTACAAGCTTCACTATAAAACTCGCCAATTTTTGTAAAATTATGGTTTTTCTCTCAGCTCAAGTGACCCACGATCGCCTCACACCCAACAATCTGCTTAAATCCACAAACATCTAAAGGGATTGTAGTCATTGTGAGAGTTGAAAGTGGAGTGCAAATGGACCCATAAGGAAAGGCTGTAGAGTACGCTCAACCTTTGTTAAATGTTCACCAAAACCCCTTGTGCATGAATATGTCAGGTGTCTTACACTCGGCAAATATGTTGTTCAGAAAGCTATGAGCAAATTCTTTTCCTGTTGAGTTTACGCTAAATGAAAATCCAGATAGTCCCACATCTAACTTGTAAAACAAAACCATTAACTGCTACGCCGTGGCTCACCTTTGTTCCATGGTTGTCAAAACAATATTCAGAAATATCCACTTCCACCCAGCCAATGCAAATGTTTCCTGACATCAAGTTACCTATTTGTATCCATGCCTTGATTCGGAAAAACATTAGAATTATCTTCCAAAACTGGTGCTATCCAGATGCACTGGAATGACTGTGTTGATGAGGAGTTATTTCAAACCTATTTGAAAAACACTTTTTGCTAAGCCATTAAGACACCTCTAGATGGTCCACAGGAGGGAAGATCCTACTACTCTTGTTGTTCTCCAACAACTAGTAGTCAGTGACATAACCTATGAACCTAGGGATTTTATATAGCAAGGCTGGAGAGTCTGTGACATTCCAGATGTTAGTAAAATACAACTTCAGCATCTTTCACCACTGGCTATGATATCTGGATTTGTTGGAGGTTGGGTTTCAATATCTGAAGAGCCAGTTGTTCTATATCCTATTCTATGACATCATGAATAAATAATATTTTGCCTTCAAGCCAGTCTTGATTACTGGTGACTACCCTGGACAACCTCTGCAGTTTTCTTGGTGATGTTTTCAGAATTAGCTTGCCATTCCCTTCTTCCTGGGGCTGAAAGAGTGAGCCACTGTCCCAAAGTCACCCAGCAGGCTTAGGATTTAAGGTAGGAAGGACCAAGATTCATGGTCTCTAGCCTGGTGCCCATCAACAGTGCCCATAAAGAGATTCTATTCTCAGCATATTTCATTCTGAATTGAGGTAGTTGGATACCTGCATGATGGGGTCTAGGAGACAGGAGTGAACAGAAATCAAACTGTGAACCTTTTCACATTCCAGTTGTGTTATAGCATTTAGACCCTAAGATCTCTAGCTAAGTGAGGGTTAAGTTTCCATGTCCACACTGTCTTGTGGGATGCTGCAGTATTTCTTTAAAAAACAGAGTGGTTGCTAGGTTGATACATTAGGAACTCTGCAGCCCTGACATTTCAGAAAACCAAAGTAGCTTCTTCGGTGATATTTAGAGCCACTAAAGAGTACTAAAAGACTAGTGCCTTATTTAATACATTGTTTTATTGCTACTCCCAGGGAGTATTTTCAGCTTCTGGTGCCAGAATAATTTGGTTAGCCTGCATGCATGGTGGATAGTCAACTAATTGTCCTCTGTTTATCTGTTTCACTCAGAGGAGTAACTTGTACCGTCTTCGAAATCACCAATCAATTTCGGAGGCCTCAGAGGGGCCTCTCGAAGAATGCCATCTCTGATTTCACCAAATACTGCAGCTAAATGTTTGTAAAAAAATGGATGAAGCCTGACAGTGGTTCTTCTTTCTTGCTTGCTTAATGATTGAGTCAAGAGCCAATAACATCAAAAATACAAGTTTCCCCTCCTCCTTTTTTCCATCGCTCTTGGACGTACTGCTGCTCTGCTCTTCTTATTCCAACCCCGTGACTGGACCTCCGTTTCTTTTTAATATTCAAGTTATTTCATACTGCAAGCAAACGTGGGCATTTATTTTTGCAAGGCAATGTCAAGAGCTGTTTTCCTTGGCACGTGGCAGGAGGACGCTGTGCTGTTGCCAGGGTGCACATGCCAAAATGAATGTTTTGGGGCATGTTGGTTCTTCAGAAATGGCTTGAAGCATTGTTCTGGCTAAAGGTATGGAAACAGTCACTTCATATCCATATGAAAATATGAGGAATGTTTTCTCCTCAGTAGGGGAGCCCAGCTGTAGGTACATATTGCTAATGCAAGCTAGAAAGACTATTATGATGACCTAGATTGCCCCCTTCTGAAGCAAAATCAGTACTCAAGGGTAATTCTACCTGTTTCTGATCGGACTTCATTGCATTTCCTGGTTTTCCCTGTAAAAACCAGCCCAAGATCACCCTCCATTTTTATTGTGTCCCTTGGCAGGTCTACGGTGGTCTTAGTTTCTGTCTAGAGAACAGAAACCTAACAAATAATAGGATTTTTTTCCAGCATGAAAACGCAATGATGGGTGAAGCATCAGTTCCTGGATTTCTGTCTTTCATGAAGCTATTAAATATGTATAATTTCTCTCTGTGGGTGGGAGAAAGGCAGGAAATGGCAACAATATGATTAGAATGGACTGAACATCCTGATAACCACATTATGAGGCAAACTGATTGTTTGAGTAACAAATGGAACAATCCTTCAATAGGTCTTGGTGGTTGGAACCAAAAGAAAATCTAGAATCAAGATCACGTGAAGTGTTAGTACTACTAGTAAGGTCCTGATAAGGCCACACTTGGAAAATTGCAGCCAGTTTTGGTTATAACAATGTAAAAAAGATGTTGACATTCTGGGAAGAGTGCAGAGAAGAGCAACAAAGATGATTAGGGGGCTGAAGACTAGAACATATGAAGAACGGTTTCCAGGAATTGGGTATATCTAGTCTAGTGAAACGAAGGCCTAGGTGTGACATGATAGCAGTGTTCCAATGTTTGAGGGGATGCCACAAAGAAAAGGGGGTCAACTTATTTTCTAAAGTACCAGAAGGTAGGACAAGAAGCAATGGAGAGAAACTAATCAAGGAGACAAGCAACCGAGAACTAAGGAGAAACTTCTGACAGTTAAAGCAATTAATCAGTGGAGTGACTTGTCTCCAGAAGTTGTGATTGCTCCATCACTGGAGGTTTCTAAGAAGAGATTGGACAGCCATCTTTTTTAACTGTTTTAGGGTTTTCCAGTTGAGCAGGGAATTGGACTAGAAGACTTGCAAGATCCATCCATTATTTTGTTAAAGAAAATTAAGACAAGGAATCAGAAGTCTTCCAGATATTAAGAGCTAACTCTGAATCTTGCTGCCTTCATGGGAGGCGTTAGATGCACATTTATCACTGCTCTGTTTTGTAAGGCACTGCATTATAGTGGAGTGAGGCTATCAACAGCTACTTCATTTAATGGGCATTTGATACTTCTGGTATCACAGCAAACATGCCTTGAATGGTTAGCTACTACCGGTAGAAACCAACTGGGGTGAATGACTGTCTTCTATCCATGTTCACGAGATTCCTGGATGCATGAAGTGGCCAACATGAGAGACAGAATATTGGATTAAATGGCTTATTGGCTTGATCTACAAGGACTCTGGATGTTCTTAGGTTGCTGAACAACCAGCCAAGGCAACATGGCCAATGGCAAGAAGATCCTGTGTGTTGCAACTCAGTAATGTGTGAACCCATCCATTGTATTAGTTGCCTTTTAAACAACGGAATCTTTGGTTCAGGTGCAACGCATAAGACTTGTGTCCACAAATGCCCTTGATCAGAGCCTGGAATCACCAGTAAAAATAAGAACCTTTATTATCTGGAATGCTGCTGAAGACACCAGTTTGAGCAGACCAACCAACTTACATTGATCTTAATTTAGTATTTGCAAAGCAAACCAGCTCCTTCCAAGCCCAAAGCCACTACTGAGTTGTACTCCCCATATCATACGACAGATGGTCCATTTTGGAGTTGCTTTCGTTCTCGGTCATTGCTTTCAAACTCAGTTCAACTCAATTTGTTCGGATTGCTCTAGACCCAGTTTGGATAGCATGCATCAATTCCTCCGACTTTTCTTTCTATGTAGCATATTTATGTCTTTGGGATGACACAGCCCACACCAACCCTACCCACTATTTTTAATGAGGTGACTTAACAAAGCTGATATTGCCCTCTATCTTCTGGAAAACACCAAACTCTCTCTGCAAACCCCCATGAGCCAGTCTCGGGATAATTTCATCACTGATTGTATCACACCTTTCCGGGAACAAATTACACCCCTCGGTACTCCTTTAGCTTCAAATTTATTCTAATTCATCCAGGGAAGGGAAATTGGGCAGGGTGGGGAGGTGGAAAAAAAACATTTGCCTTTTATTAAGATAATTAATCCAGGCAAATTACCTGGGCTGTTTTTAATTACTGCAATACCCCAGAGGGTTTACACCTGCCAATTTTAGGTTGCAGATGTCTCCTTGAGGGCTTGGATTCACCGAGGAACAGCTTTTTCGAATCCACCAGGCAGCAGACAAAACTCTGCTCTGTCTGGCATGGGCCTTTTCATTTATGGTGGAGCCTTTTGAGGACTCCCCAGTCAATCTCCAGGACCTTCTCAGAGAATGATTGTGAAGTTGCTTCGAATATAATAACAGCCCTGATCAAATGTCCATTTCCGAGGCCTGCTAAAGGAGTCCCAACAAAATTTCCCATCTCCTTCCATTGCCAGAAAAAAAAGACATGATAATAAGATCCAGCTATTCTTTACAAATACATTCCCTCCTCCCTGGCGAAGCATAGAAGCCAGTTGGGTTCAGATCTCTCCTTTGCAGACAGCACACGCAATTCATATTTTCCTACAGCTTTGGTCCTTGACCAGCTGCTCACTTCACAAGGAAAGCGGGAAAGCAGCAAGGAGAAAGATGCAAAGTTTAGGTCCAAATACTCGGACTTATTGACCATTGGAGGGGGGGAAAATGCTAAGGATGGAGACCAGGGAGAGGATTTGCCCTCCCCGGCTCTGCCACGCAAGAGCGCAAGGGATCACTTACCTTCAGCTCAATCGGTAAATTGCTCTCTGCTCTTGGAGCTTCCCCTGTTCAAATCACGCCTCTACGGCACCAGACACTTCTTAACATTTCCTCCAAAGCAAAAAAAAAACCCACCCACCCCATCCCAGTGGTGGCTTCTTGCCCAGTTCCTTTCCACATGGAGCCAAGAAAACCTCACTCAAGGAGAAAACAAAATTACTAGAGAATGATGCGAAACGGAGAGATGGCTCTCATCTTGGGGTTTTAGGCTTTATACCATCCAGGAATGCAACAGAGGGGACCGTATAATGGTGTGTGTGTGTGTGTGTGTGTGTGTGTGTGTGTGTGTGTGTGTAAGAGGCTGGGGGGGGGAGAGAGAGACAGCGAGCACTCTAAAATTGGCAACACATGGCTGTTTTTTATCCTATAGCCTAGTAAATAGGTCTTTCATGCGGGGCCAGTTGCCATGGCAACAAACATGCAGGAAATATTCCAGATAACTAGAATAGTGGCAAAAACATGTGTTTTGGATAAAACATCCTTCCCCACTCCCTTCTCCCATGCTTTATTCATTTGGGCTGCTCAACATAAGCTTGTCTTTCAGGGCAGACACCTTCCTTGTGTCTGAAAGGGGTCAGAGGCCAACTCTCTTGCTGCAACTCGGAAGATGAGACCCATTTTTTTCCCCTCCAGGGAAAAAAAAAAAGAAATATGAGAGAGAAAATGAGAAAGAAGAGGAAGGGTACTTGTTTTTCCCCCACCCCAGAAGCCCCTGTCTTGGAATGAAATTGGACCAAGATGCTTGAAACGTTCAACAAAATTCTTTCAGTTCCTTGACAGAGAACCAGAGTTGCTGATCTTCTCAGGTCTATCTTTGGCCAAGCTAGTTGTGTTTTAGAAATGATCAGGGGTAAATTGTGTATGGGAAGGTCACACTTCCTTCTTGAAGAAGAGATAGAAGGTGTTGTTGTTGTTGTTGTTGAGTCACGAAGTTGAGTCCGACTCTTTGTGACACCAAGGATCATAGCATGCCTCCTCCCCTGTCCTCCCCTGTCTCTCAGAGTCCTTCCAAAGACCAGTCAAGGCTGGTTTTCATGAAGATAGAAGATGTTAATCATAATCAAATAGAAAAATGGGATAAGCTAATCTGCTATTTTGGATGGTCTTTATCAGGGGGTCCTTAAACCTTTTAAACAGGGGGCCAATTTACGGTCCCTCAGACTGTTGGGGGACCGGACCAGCTGGGTGGGCGTGGCTAGGTGGTCATGTGGCTAGGTGGGTGTGGCCAATTTAACAGTCCATTAAACAATGCACACAAATTAAACTTTCATTTGTTTTGCTCCTGGGGATGTTTTATTTGCTTTTGTTTGCATGATGCTATTTTTTGGTTGACTTACTTTTTACAAGATCATTTTTTTCCAGTTGTTTAGGAGTCTAGTGGTCCAGAAAACTCTGTTTTGCAGCAGCCCCAAGGAGCTTGAGAAATCTCTCTCTGTCTCTCTCTGTCTCCCTGTCTATCCCTGTCTCTCTGTCTCTCTCTCCTGGAGGTGGGGGAGGTGAAAAACAGGCAGTTTTTGCTATTTGATGGCCTCCTGGGGCATCTGTGTGCCCCATTTTTCACCTCTCCCACCTCCAGAACATCTCTGGAGGCCAAAATCGTTGGCCTTACCTTCCAGTTCCAGGGGCTCGTGTCCTGTGTTTGGCCGAAGGGTGGACAGGGTGATGTGGATGGGGCAGCTTTGTGGTCCTGCGCGGGCAGGATTAATGGCTTTGGCAGGTCTCATGTGGCCCGTGGGCCATAGTTTGAGGTCCCATGGTTTTTATAGTCTTCAGTAGCAGAACAATCTGAATCCTTCATGCAGAGTCTCCCAAATAGCTTTTCCATGGCCTAAGGGAAATAAGATGCTAAACTAGCCTCTTATATCCCCAAAAAGCCCTAACTGGATTGTCTGCTGATTTTTATTTTCAAGCTTTATGACAGAACTGGATCTTCTGAGGGCAATAGGCTCTCTTAGAAAGCGTAGGGCAAGTACATTGTCATTTTCCAATGTGCTGGGTGACATTATTGGCTAAAGACAAGTCAGGCTTCCCAGGTTCTTTGCAGTATTGAGCTGTTAAGCTTTGCAAAGGTAGAGAACTCAGGAACCTGGATAGTGTGATCTTGCTGGATAAAATAGGGTCGAGGATTGTGTGATTTCAATAACAATTATATGAGACACAATAATCACCTGTTCTTTCTTTTCATTGTGGGTGAAATCATGAAGGTAGCTTGCCACCTTATTGCCATTATAGAGAGATGACTCACCAGGAACAAAAAAAAAGAAAAAGATTCCTGTAGATTCTTTCTATAAGATTGCTGGCATAGACCATTGGCTAGCCATTCCTTGCAGGGCTATTAATGCATTATAAAGAAAGAGCAGTTTTGCTATAGGTGCAGAATAATTTAAAATACATCAGAAAAAGAAATCCCATATTTTTCAATCAGTTTTGCTATGGAAGATGTCAATGAAATTCGGCGAGATCCCATATTACCCTGAAGTAAGATTTGGCTGGATTCTCTCCTGCTAGTCTTAACTATTCATATACATTCCGCAAACGTGGTTCAGAGAAATGGTTTAAGAATCCAAAATATTGCAATATCACTGAAGCAAAACCAAGCAAAGTCTGGTCAATGACATGGATTGGGAAACCACTGAGAAGCCACTAGAAGACCTGCAACTGTAATAAAGCTTTTTTTTTTTTTAAACAAAACATCCATCTGTTACGCATTTACTGTTTACACAACAAACGAGTATGATAAAAGCCACACCAAACAGCTGTTTAATAACCATAAACAAACAAAGCATATAAGTAGGTATGCAACTAATTCCTGAGTGCTTTTCTGGTGTTTGTGAACTTGACTGCATTGAAAATCCACATGGTTGGCCATGGTCCAGCTCAACTGACTATAAACAGAAATACTGATTATTACAGAATGTTTGATTGGAGACCAAAGGCTTTCATTCGCCTGCCTGTTCCACATCTGCGTGCCCTCCCCAAGTTAAAAAAAAACATCTCCATAAGCATCAGAAATTTCTGTTTGAGGGTGGCTGGCAAGAACCTTTTTAGGCTATGCCTCAAAACACTAAAGAATGCTCAATTTGCTCTTATGAAGGACTTCTAATGAAAGATTGTCATTTCAGAAGAATCCCTGGGTCCAACTGAGCCTTCTTCTATCCTTGGATCCTATGTTCATCCTATAGCCATTCCCAACACACCCTTCCATGTGTATCTTCATAATACTTTATTTGGGGCAGGAGGGCTTGGTTACAGGAACCCGTACCCTTGACACCACTCAATCAGACTACTATAATGCATTCTACTTGGGTCTCCCCTTAAAGAGTATTCAGAAACTTGTCCAACATACCTTCTGACTAGTGGCATGAGAGGCATTCTTCTTCTTCTTGTGCCATATCGGTTGTTAGTTGGCATATAATACTCTTTTTGCAGAACCTGTATTGTTTGGTAATTGGTTTGCAGGTCAGTTTAAGATGCTGGTTTAGACCTATAAAAGCTTTTCAAAGATTGACACCTGGAGACTAGTAGGAGCAACTTCTCCAGGCAACATCAGCCCAACTGATTAGATTTACCATGACAAAATACTACAAATCCCATACTTAGGGGTGGTTCCATGATGCCGATGCTGTGGAATGGCCTCCCTGAGGAAAACGGGCTGATTCTCTCATTGTTAGGTTTTCTGGAAACTTTTAAAGGCTGAGCTATTTCAGAAACCCTTTCTCTGATTTCATGTCACCATCAAATCAGATTGTTTTTAATTTTTTTTGTGGTTTTACTGAAATACCACTATCTTATTGTATTTTTATTTTGTAATTTTATGCTGAATCTTTTCTGTGTATGTTGCCAAGAGGCCTTTGATTGGATCGCCACAGAAATATGTTTAAGAAACAAATATCATACAAAATGGCAAAATCCCAATTAGCTTATAGGAGCGAGTAATTCTCATGCAGAAGAAGAAAGAAAATGGACTACAGTGACAATAAGTCCACATTTCTCTGCTTCTTCCCTCCCCTTGGATAAAACCACTTATTTCCTTGCAGGGAATGATGGTATCAACACCATTATGGGCCTGAGGCGTGGCTAGCATCTTGGTGAGACAACACTCCTCTCGGGTGCTCCCAAGAAGCTGTCGAAACTTAGCCTTGAGGGACAGTGAAGTACGGAGGCACCAGCCTGCATGAACAGAGAAATGGAAATTTCCCTTGAGGGCAGGCTGAAGCCTCCAAACCCGGTGGCTGAGGAGACGGGCTTTGAACCGTCACAAGCCAGGGCAGCCACAATGAACTGAGCAGGAGAGAATATATCGTTTGTTTGGAGGAAAAAATGTAAGCGACTGCAAGAGTGGTGTCTGAGCAAAGTGTGGAACTGGGTGAGTTCGGCTATTTTAAAGAAGAAGGGAAAAAACCTTTTAAATTGGAAAACGAAAGTGCCTGGAGTATAAAATAGTGGCTAACCAGCACTTGGATTCAAGATGGGAAAAAGAAAATTAATTTTAAACAAGAGAACCTAAAGAGTGTTGCTTTTACAATTGGAATGACAAAATTTATAAAGATTTTAAAAGAAGAAAATTTGGGAAAAAGATTTTAACAGTGGATTTGAATATTATTATATGGATATAGTACTGAGTCTATGAGAAAATCGGTGAGGCCATCTGCTGGTGGAAAGATGACATTACAATAATTTGGAGAAAGTCTGAGAGAAAGGAAAAAATATATAGAAAAGTGCAGCTGTGGGGTTTGACCTTGCTCTTGTGGAAGATAACCTGGACACAGTGAGATTTGAAGGAGGGTGTGT
>JANHFT010009724.1:134583-150594 GCA_032467955.1 Pseudoxenodon macrops
GGTAATTTTATATGAATAAATATATTTCACATCTATATTCACAACAGACAAGATCATTGTGAGGTAAATCATTGTGAGGTAAATCATTGTGAGGTAAATTCACAACAGACAAAATCATTGTGAGGTAAATCATTGTGAGGTAAATCTTAGCTGCCTACAGAGCAAACCGAAGAAAAAGGAGGGGAAAAAGAGAAACACCCTTTTTACACCCAGTAGCCAATCAGAGCACCGATTGCCTCATGAAGGAGCCCGCATTCAAATGAGCAAACTTCCTCAAACCCCCAAATAAGTTACCCAGACCCAATCTACATATCAAAGGATAAGGTCTGCAAATACACACACACACACCTCAGCATAGAGACACTTCCACAACCCGGACAAGCTCCCCCTATAAAAGTGTACCCCATTTCCCTACAACAAACAAATTGTTTTGCTTTTAGGAATAAATATTCCTTCTTTCCTCACAGCTGTCGGGATCTTATTTTAATTTATTCTCATGCAATCCCGGTTCAAGTTGGAATCCCAAATTATTCTTCCGACAGTTCAATGCTCGGGCCAATAACCCAAACGTTTTCTACCATGTGCCGGAAAAGCAGGGATGGAGGTTTCGAAGACTATAATCTATATTTTCCACTATATTTTTTCCCCTCCCTTTTCCTTTTGATCCATTTGGTTTTGGGAGTGGAAAATTTGGAAAGACTGTCATTATTATTATTCTTTTTTTCACACACTCAAATAGTGCCAGCCCAGCTGGTTTCAATCAATCCTTCAATCTACATTTATTTTATATGATTTTGTTTGCCTGTCATACATGTGAAACAACCCTTTTGCAGGCGTGTCTGTAGGATAGGGACCCCAAAAGTCAGAGATGGTATTAATGAACATAGAATCATAGGGTTGAAAGGGACCTCGGAGGTCCTCTAGTCCAACCCCTTGCTCAGGCAGGAGACCCTAATTGAACCGCTGCTGTTTTTAATGTGCATTTTTAAATGATTATTAAATTTAATATACATTTAGATAAAAAAGGGGGTGGAGCTTTCATCGCATGGATATAGCCACCATCTTGACTCTTAAACCCCTGTCCTTATGCAAAGATCTTATTATAGCTTGAGAAATAAAAAATAAATACATTTTGAATTGGGGTTTTACGGATTAAAACAGTTGGTCGTTCTACAAATGTCAAATTGATACAGTAGTCTTAACTCTCCTCGACTTATAACCATTTGTTCGTTTAGTGACCGAACTTACAACAGCACTGGGAAAAGTGACTCATGACCGTTTTTCACACTTACGACCGTTGCCCAACCCCCGTGATCAAAATTCGGATGCTTGGCAACTGACTCATATTTATGACGCTTGCAGTATCCCCGGATCATGCGATCCCCTTTTGCGACCTTCTGACAAGCAAAATCAACTGGGAAGCCCGATTCACTTAACGACCACGTGACAACTTAACCGCTGCAGTGATTCACTTAACGACAGTGGCAAAAAAAAAGTCATCAAATGGGGCAAAACTCATTTAACAACAGCCGTCTTGCTCAGCAATGGGATTTCTGGCCTCCGTGGAGGTCATAAGTCAAGGACTATCAGTTATTGTGCTGAAACAAATTGGAAATCCAACAGTTTGCTTTTCCTTTTTCCCCCCTCTTTCTTTTCTTTCTCCCTTTTCCTATGGTTTTCCTTTTCACTTGTGTTTTACACGCTCTGTAAAATAAATAATCCAAAGCTGCTTTTTTTAAAAAGAAAGAAAGAAAGAACGAAATGGGAGACCACTCAGAAATGCCAGGGCTTTTAAACCTTTTAAATAAAATAAAATAAAATAAAATAGTTTTTTAAAAATGTAAAAAAGGAGAAATGCCAGGCCTTTTAAGTTAAAGGTGGAATCCAGCCAAGAAAGCAACCTCAAATCATAGCTTAGCATCACCAGGGAAAACCACCCCAGAGACCCCAGGAATCTCTCCAAATTGGCTCTGCCCCTCTCAAGCCACAGCGAGATGAATGATAAGAAACTGGCAGAAATTCACGCCAAGATTGGACGCCAGAAGCTTCTGCGAAATACCCACCAAACGCCACGGGAACCGTCAACTGGACCTGAATTTACACAGCAAAGATTGCAATGATTGTGAAATTGGGCTGTGCCCTGCCCTGCCCCTAACCACTGGATAATCAGCCGTTAAATCAATACGAGCGGGAGAGCCAAGGGCTGATTTAAGTGGGTAGCATTCCAGGCCAGCCTCCTGGATGGCTTCCAAGATAGATTGGTTTCCTTCCAAATTGAACTCATTTTCTCTTTATCCAGCACTGCTCAGAGGAAAATAGATAAATAAACGGCTCGTTGGTGGCATCCTTTGATTACAGTGAGTCCTCCTCCTCCTCCTAATTGATGGTTAGGGGACTGGAGACTAAAACGTATGAAGAACGGTTGCAGGAACTGGGATATGTCTCGTTTAATGAAAAGAAGGACCAGGGGAGACAGGATAGCAGCCTTCCAGTATCCCAGGGGCTGCTCCAAAGAAGAGGGAGTCAAGCTGTTCTCCAAAGCACCTTCAGGCAGGACAAGAAGCAATGGGTGGAAACTAACCAAGGAGAGAAGCAACCTAGAATTAAGGAGAAATTTCCTGACAGCGAGGACAATTAACCAGTGGAACAACTTGCCTCCAGAAGTTGTGAATGCTCCAACACTGGAAGTTTTTAAGAATATGTTGGATAACCATTTGTCTGAAGTGGTGTAGGGTTTCCTGCCTAGGCAGGGGGTTGGACTAGAAGATCTCTAAGGTCCCTTACAACTCTGTTATTCTATTCTATTTCAGACAAATGTCTGTCCAATCTCCAGTGATGGAATACCCACAACTTCTGCAGGCAAGTTGTTCCACTGGCTAATTTTTCTCACACACAGGAAAGTTTTCCTTAGTTCTAGACTGGTTCTCTCCTTGATCAGTTTCCATCAATTGCTTCTTGTTTTGTCTTCTGGTGCTTTGGAGAATAAATTGACCCCCTCTTCTCTCTAACAGCCCCTTAAGTATTGGAACAATCTCTTAAGGTTGAGATACTGTCAGGAACTCAAGTTCAGTGCTCAGAATTACACAGTCAAAGGCGAAGAATGTCCTGAAACGTATCTTTTCCTAGGAAATGTTTGCTGTTCAAACCAGGTCCTGCTACAAGCAGAAGGAAAGCTTCGATAGCCACCTTTGTTGGAAAGGTCAAATAACTAAGCTTTGGTGGGAGGACTATACTAGACCTGGTGTAAAAAGATGTACATAAGGTCACAAGCAAAAGCCTACTATTGGTTAGGAACATCTGGCTATCAAAATTCCATGCAGATGGAAACTGATACCCAAAAAAGAGAAATTTCCATCTCGTTGCACTGCACAGCCAAGATAAAAATTTGCCAGAAATTTCACTTCAAATAAGGCTCACATATATTACACAGAAGTCACTGGAGTTCTTTCATAATGGCTTCTTTACATTTTCTTCAGTGCATCTACCTCTGAGGTTGCTATACCTCTAAGTGCCTTCTCCTTAAGTCCTTTCTCTCATATGGAAAAGTATTCCTCCTCCTCCTCCTCTTCCTAATGTTATTCCTGCACTATGGCAGGGTATGGTATGGGAAAGGATCAACTGTGAGAATTATTCATGGCCAAATCAATATTCCAAAATCCCACATGCTTGATGCTCAAAGATCATGTTTAACCATCCACTTGAAAAAAAAAACCACCACTCAAAGATAAGTGTTACCTAATGTTAAGAACCAATAGTTATATAGTGTAATGAACTGTCCGTAGAGTTTTTGCATTGCCGGTGAGCATCCAAAAACAGGGCCCGATGCAGCAGAAGACTATAACCATAGGCAAATAGTGACAGAATGTTGCATGTCTGTTGTGTTTTACACTCCTGTTCTCTTGTACATTTAATCCTTGAATAAAGGAGTCTGCCTGTTAGGGTCGTCAAACATAACAGTCATAAAATGGATCACTCACGTGACCTACCCAATTTTACAATGTTCTTTACGGTGGTCATACAGTGAACATGGCAGTCATTAAGCAAGCACAGCAGAGGTGGGTTCCTAACGGTTTGGACCGGTTCTATAGAGTAGGTAGTAAGCCATTGGTGACGTCAGGGAACTGGTTCTGGTCCGTGGACGCCGCCATATTTTTTGCTAAATTTTTTTTTGGGGAAAAAATTGTTGATTTTTTTCTGGTTTTTTCCCCTTCTGCACATGTGCAGAAGTCAAGTTTCCGGCACTATGCATGCAACACCATCTTGTTTTCAGCCTTTTAAAAAAAAAATTTAATTTTTTTTGTGCTGCGCATGGACGCGCATGTGAAGCACGTGCACACACCACAGGGCAGTGAACCGGCAGCGAGGTAAGTTAGAACCCACCCCTGAAGCACAGTGGTTGTTAAGCGAACCTGTTCTCCATGGTGTAGTTTCATCAAAAACCGAAAGCACTGATTTTCAGCAAAATTATCACAATTGTAATAATTGGATTGCAGGATGCCGCAAACGACCGTAAATGCAGCTGTGTTGCCGAGTGCAGAAAGTGTGGTCACAGGGGGGGTGGATGTCGGTCCTGTCTTCCAGGTAGGTGATAATTCGAGAACTACCTGTACCACACTGAGTCAGAGAGAGGCTGAGCTCAGTCTCTTCCTAACCCTCTCTCCTTCCCAGGGTTAAGGAATTTTTCCGCTCTTGTTTCTGTAGTAGCTTCTGAATATGACTGTCGACCTCACCCCATTCCTAAGAGGTCTGCAAGGGGCAGGCATAAGGGCATCATTGTCCCTACCAGAGGTGGGTCCCTACTGGTTCGGACCGGTTCTATAGAGTAGGTAGTAAGCTGCTGGTGACGTCACAGAACTGGTTCTGATTCATGGGCGCCGCCATCTTTTTTTTTGGATTTTCTTTTTTGAAGAAAAAAAGGTTTTTGGGAATTTCATGTATTCATAATCA
The DNA here is from genome assembly GCA_032467955.1 of Pseudoxenodon macrops. Lineage (NCBI taxonomy): Eukaryota > Metazoa > Chordata > Lepidosauria > Squamata > Pseudoxenodontidae > Pseudoxenodon > Pseudoxenodon macrops. Next base: position 139,531 of record JANHFT010009724.1, read on the forward strand.
TGTTTATACTTATATCTGTTATCTAATACTTGACAAGATAACATAAATAATCTACAAAGTCATCTCCATGGCTCTTTATCAGGGGTGGGTTGTGGATCTTTCTGCTGCCTGTTTGCTCAGGGTTGCGCCTCGTGCGCACGTGTGCGCAGCAATCTAAAAAATAGCTTCTGCACACGCGCAGAAGCAAAATCCAAGATGGCGGCACCCCACGGAGACACTGACGGAACTGGCTCTGTGACATCAGCGCCGAGTTACTAACGGTTCTAAAGAACCGGTTAGAACTGGTGGGGACCCACCTCCGCTCTTTATCGCAAGCTGCTGCCATCATCGACCGGCTACAGATGGGGGCTGAGGGAAGACAAGAAAGCATTTTCTAATCTAGTAAAAAAAAACAACTACAGGAGGTTCGAAAGGAAAGGAGGCGAAGTCTGCTGCTTTTTGCAATGTCAGTCACAACTTGGTTATAAAAGGTTACTCCAGCTGTGTACACCCGAAGGAAGGGAAAAGATGCCTTCTTGGAGCTAATAAGCTGAAGTATTTTATTTATGCACTTCGTAACCGCAAAAAGTATTTTCCTGAGTTTTGAAAATGTAGACGCATTTCAGACTGCCCCCCCTCCTCTCCCCCGACAATATTGCTTTCTGAAAACGGTCACAGTGGGTAGATTGTCTGCTGCCTGCTTCTAAAGTGAAGGTACCAAACGGTGCCTTTGGACCATTGTCAACTGAATAAACTGTTTTTTAATCAAGAGACCCCTTATCCAGACTGACTCTTCTTTCTGACTTGCTCAAGGATGCTTTTTTTTTTTTTACAGATATTAAAACAAAACTTTAAATGTGTTTGGTGCAAGCTGCCGTTTAGTGCCAAAAAAAAAAATGACCTCAGACTATATTTCCAAGATGTCCCTATGTAAGAATAGGTGTTGTATACAAGTAACCACCTGGGTTTTTCTCTTCCCAGGAATGAAAGAAAAATGCCCCCACGTCTCATCTGATGCGATCATCGTTCAGTTAGGACTCCCGCAGTCCTTAAATAATCTTTGACTAAATCAAGTTAGAAATATGCAAGGAGAAAAAGAATTCACACACACACACACACACACACACACCTCCCCTGGGGAAAGGGTGGGTGGGTGGGCATATTAAGCAATTTACATTTCTATTAAGCCATTGCCCTGCGACAGAAACGCTTCTGGGCCTCCATAAAAGGAGAGCCATAGGAATGGGTGGAGGTTGAAGAGGCTTGAAAAGGAATTGGCTGCTGTTAATTTTCACTTTCAGCAGTTGCTCCTTATGGGTGGGCTTCCACTTCACCTTGGATCTTGACCAAAGAAAGCATAAGCACTCGACGTGTTGCTCGTAGAACTATAGATCATTAAAGAAAGAAAGCTCTTTGCTTGCTATGGTTTCCATGAACCTGGCAGTGTGAGAGCAGCTGGCTGGCTGGCTGGCAGGCAGGCAGGCTGGCTGGCTGGCTCTTGTGTTGCTTTGCTACCTTCTTCCAAATTTCAGATCCCAGCATCAGTGCACGGACAACACGTTTTGGCCTGGTTGCCTCGAGGGGACACGTTTGAATGTGTAGGAGCAGGAATGAATGTGTGTGATAGTCACACGTTCTCTTCGACAGGACATTAGCCAACTTTGAGCCGCTGGAGGGGCTGAAGAAGCAATTTAATATAAAAGGACGAGATGGGGGTGGGGTGCGTGTGGCTTCATAGAATTGGGATGCATTGGATAAGGAATCCAAGCCAGGATGTTTGATGTCACAGGAAAACCTGTTGGCAGGCAAGAATATTGCAATTGGAATACACACGTTGTTCTCAATTGAAGTCGGTGTTCCATTCCCGTGAATCGTAGGAAGGTAAAGTCACCCTATACCTTCCAACCCCATTCTACAATCAAATAAAATGCTTGCGCACCCTTGTAATGATTTATACATTTTAGTTCTTTCCATAGCTTATTAACAGCAGGTTGATCCTGAAATATTGATGTCTTTCACTTTAGGCATTATATTCCATTACTGGCTTGAGGACAATATTGTCCCTGGCATAGGAAGGACCAGGGAAGGTTGACCAAGCAAATATGGTATTAAGGGACATACACAAACACGCACACACACACACAGAAACACATACACACACACCACTATTTGGATGACACCAGAATAGAAAAGTTTGATTTAGCTCTACCAGTTTGGGGAATAAGGAGAGCAGCCCAGTCCATTTTGCATGGCTAAACAAGATCTGAGACCAACCAAATGATTAAACAAGGCCTGAGAAATGATTCTCCATCCCAAATCAGGACAAACCCAACTGGGAACACTGGGAGGCAAATTAGCAATTAACAGTAAAAGTCCTCTGAATTCAAGATCTCTAAGACAACAAACATAGTTTCATAACTGGAGATAAATATTATTTTATTGGGAATTGGGGATTATTGTTGTGGAGAATTGATGCTACCTTCACTTTATGACCACAGTTGCTTAACAATCATCACAAAAAAAGGTTGTAAAATTGGGCATGGCCACATGGTGACCCGCTTAAAGAGTGACATGACTTAGGACCATAATTCCATAACAATTGTAAGTCAAGGACTACCTGTAGTAGATTCTCCCCGACTTTCAGGTCTGGGGACTAAAAGCGATGTAAGATCCTCGCATGTCAAGAGGTCAAGGAACACTTTCAAATGCAGCTGAGTTGCTCTAACTTTTCTCAGGTCTCTGACATCTGGCTTCCAGATGAGCTGCTTTGCAGCCGAGCCAGCTCCTGCCTTCCAGATGGGAAGAAGAATGAAGTGCTGAGATATATATATATTTTTAAAAAACCCTTAAAGGTCAAAGTTACATGACTCATGATCACAGGAAAAGAGGCGAGGAGGGGGGAATCAACACATTTTTCCATGGTTCTTTTCTTTCTTTGGAGGTGTTCCATAGAGTCTTAAGCAATATCACGCAGTTAGTTGTGATAACTGGGAAAGAAAAGGACTTAATTTCTCAGTTGTAGGCCAGGTGAGAGAGAAAGCAAAGAAAGGATAATGGACGGGATCAATACCGATTTAAAAACATTGTGGTTTGTCCCTCTTAACAGATCAGTGTTTATGTGTAGCATGAAACAAGATGGATGAAATTTTGTGTGTGTGTCTGTGTGTGTGTGAAAGAGAGAGAGAATAATTTTGAAATCTCAGCAATGTAGTTAATATTAAAGCAAGTCTGTTGATCCTCTAACATCATTTCAGCCCTTTGAAGTAGTCCTTGACTTACAATTGTTATGGAATTATGGTCCTAAGTCATGCCACTCTTTAAGCAGGTCACCATGTGGCCATGCCCAATTTTACAACCTTCTTTTGTGGTGATTGTTAAGCAACTGTGGTCATAAAGTGAAGGTAGCATCAATTCTCCACAACAATAATCCCCAATTCTCAATAAAAGAATATCTTCAGTTATGAAACTATGTTTGTTGTCTTAGAGATCTTGAATTCAGAGGACTTTTACTGTTAATTGCCAATTTGCCTCCTACTGTTCCAAGTTGGGTTTATCCTGATTTGGATGGAGACTCTTTTCTCAGACTTTGTTTAACCATTTGACTAGCCCTTTGGAAACCAAAATTAAGAGTACAAAAATTACTTGTATTATAGTAACAAAATCCTCCAAGTCTCACTGTGCCTTCCTCGTCCCTGCCTTTATTCTAAAAAGAACCAGGAAATGCCAAGTCTTAGTAGAGAAGAAACAAATCCCCAATAAAAGATTAATAAAAGTTCAGCTAAGATTTCAGCTTTAGGACAAGGCATAAGTGTTTTAGCTTGTTAAACTGCAACCCCAAGAGTATTATGGGACAGGGCATAAATAGGAAAGGGTTGCAAATATTTATAGCCAAAATGTTTTTCTGGAAAGAGAAGTATGTTGTTAAAATGGAAAGTTCACACTGGAAGCTATGATATGGTACTGCTGAAATGATAGGGAGATGCTGTGGTTAACCTAGGTACAAGCTTGAAGAATATTTATTTATGGTAATACGGTAAAGGCATTAACGAAAAAGGACAGAGGCAACAACCTGAGACCTTGTGACATTAAACATGTTGAAAGATACATGTGAACCTGTGGGTTTTACCTGTCTAGTCATCACTGACTTTAGGAGACGATCCTGATCTCTGTTTCTTAAGCCAAAGAACCTGCATTGTCCAGAGACATTTCCCCAGTCATGTGGCCAGTATGATATCACAGCACAGCAGAGAATGTATGGTGAAACACACAAAGCTGCTACCTTCTCGGATGCTTACTGCAGTACTGCAGGCTACTTCTGCTGACTGCTGGCTGCCTGCAATTTGACAGTTCGAGTCTCACCAGGCTCAAGGTTGACTCAGCCTTCCATCCTTCCAAGGTCGGTAAAATGTGGACCCAGATTGTTGAGGGCAATATGCTGAATCTGTAAACCTCTTATAGAGGACTGGAAAGCACTGTGGAGCGGTATATAAGTCTAAGTGCCAATGCGATTGATATTTATCTACTTGGGTTTGCATGCTTTTGAACTGCTAGGTTGGCAGGAGCTGGGGCAAGTGACAGTAGCTCACTCCATCTTGTGGCACTCAGGTCTCAAACTGCTGAGCTATAGACCTAAGCATCTTAGCCACTGAGCCACCAGGCCCCCTACAACATGTTGTATCTTGTTTTAAATGCTGGATATTGGAGGGGGCCTTGAGAGATCTCTCTGTGTCCTTTCTTTTGCAGAATAAAGTTTATTTTACAATACCCATCTCAGTGGGTTCAATTTTTGGTGAAGGGTACACCAGGAAATCAACCCACTATTGAGCTTGGACAGCTGTCTAAGATACCTTCTTTCAAATGATATTCCTATTTTAGGCTCAGATTTCTCTTATCTGACTATTGCCTTATCTATGGCTCCTCTTCCTGTTCTTCAAGGGTATTCCCACAGCCTACCCCACATAGTGAGCTAAATTCAGACACCCAGGTTCTCTCTTCAGACGTCATAGCCCCCTCTCTGCATTCTCTCTGGCTCTACCCTTTATCTCACACAAGGATAAAGGAAATTTGCAAAATTGAAAAAGTAAGTGTCTTTTTCCCTCCCACGCTTTAGTGAGTGAAATATCACAACTGTACTGAGCCTGTAATTAGGTATGACTGCAAAAAAAGACAAAGACAATTGTAGGCTCCATCTGTGCAGGCATAGCTTCCAAATTACAGGAAGTAAATTGTCACATTCTGTTCAGGGTTCATTTGACCTCATCTTGAGTACCGTGACCAGTTTGGGGTAACTCTTCCCTTCAAGGAAGGGAAACAAATCAAAACAGATTCAAATACAAATAAAAAGATTTTAAACCTAAGCAAATTAATGTCAGGCCTACAACCATATTTCTGTTGGATAGTTGGCCTGCCACACTTTCTATTATTCCACTAGGCATATTCTATGGTGGGAAAATGGGAGGGGGAATTGTATGAAGCTGGGGATATGTAGCCATAACAAAGTTCTTTCTAGAAAGTCAAGGTCATCTTTTGTCTCTGCACCTGACCGTAACTAGATGGGCGAAGCTGCCACCTTGGCAATGAGTGATTGGACCATGTGACGGACTTGTGGGTGTGAGGGCAGGGTCTTGAACTTTCAACTGGGTGGTGAAAACCTAGGAATCTTCAGATTTGGGTTTTCACAGATGTGCCAACATGTCTCTCTTAATAAGTTGGAACTTTGAGGAATGCTTTGCCTTGGAGTCTGATTTAGTTCTGGATGATATTTGGAACGCTGACAATTAAAATATGTAGATTCAACCTTGACTAATAATGAATGCGGGAGAGTGATATATGAGGAAAAGGGTTTGTTTTCCTTTAACCCATAATTCAGGACAGTTTTAAGGTCTAGGTAGTCAGGACCTAGCTGAATATTAGAACTTCAATTAACAGCAAGAGATTTTTAACCAGAGAATAAAACAAATATGAGTTCCTTTTTATTGGATATGTTCAATCGAAGGTTAAGTGGTCAAATTTAATGGGTATGATACGAATGTATAATTCCACCAGCCCCATTTACGCCGGCTCCCAGTGCGTTTCCACAAGAGGTAAATGAATTCTTTCCAGAACAAAGGAAGCAAATAATAATAATTCATATTTTTCTGAATATGAATGGCAGTGACCATTGGTTCATCCTGCAATACTCAGGTTGATTTGATGTTACAGAAGTTATATTTCTATTAAGCTGAGCTGGTCAGATTTAAGTGAGGATCATGACCTCCAACTTGCATAAGACCAAATGATTTCATAGCAGCAATGCTTCAACTAAAATATTCTCTTGATATTATCCAAAACCACATTCCATCTGGGCAGGGCAAAGAATAGGCCTGTGGTTCAAAGCATTCTTCAGATAATCAAAGTCAGGTTGAACTTCTGGCCAAATTGCTGACTTTTTTTTTTGCTTTCTCTTTTTTATCCTTAATTTTTCACTTAATAGGAAACTTTTAGCTATTCCCCAAGTATCATTCTCAGTCTTGTAGCCCTATCTGAGCCTCTTAAGAAAGGAAAGAACAGCAGAGTACAAAATTCTATCTATGCTAACTTCTCTGTCTCTGTCTGTCTGTCTGTCTGTCTGTCTCTCTCTCTCTCTCTTTCTCTCTCTCCTTCTCTCTCTCCATTTCTCCCCCTTCCCTCCCCCCTCTCTTCTCTTGAATCTGAAGTACAATAATAAAAATTGTAAATGGCTTCAGGATATTTAGTCAAACCATTCCTGTGTTCTGTCTTTACATTTCCAATTAATACTCAACGTTTTGTGCTTCTATGGTGACACTGAACATTCCTAAGAGTGAGGACAATTAATCAGTGAAACCGCTTGCCTGCAGAAATTGTGGATGCTGCATCATTGGATGTTTTTAAGAAGTATCAGTTATCTAAAATGGTATAAGTTCTTCTCCTTGAGCAGGGGGCTGGACTAGAAGACCTCTAAGGTCCCTTCTAGATCATTCTATTCTATTCTATTCTATTCTATTCTATTCTACTATCTCCTACTCTACTCTACTCTACTCTACTCTACTCTACTCTACTCTCTCCTACTCTACTCTACTCTACTCTATTATCTTCTGCTCTGCTCTGCTCTGCTCTGCTCTGCTCTGCTCTATTCTATTCTATTCTATTCTATTCTATTCTATATAAAAACCTTGTGGAACCTTTTTACAGAGACAAGGTTGCTCACTTTCTTTTCCTCAAAATACTTTTCGTTTCTGCTCAGCTTGGAGTTCATCTTTATCAGGCTCATCTTTCTTTCTTTTTTTGTTTCCACTTTGGCTCTGATAGTTTCGCCATTCAAAATCCATTTTGATTTAGAAGGAAATCATTCATAGAGACATCATTAATTGGTTAGACAGATAGACAAAAACACCAAATTAGACCAATCTGAGCAAATAATAGGTTTGCGAAGCCTGGCCAGAATTGCTCAAATGTAGTTTAAGCTGGAATGAGAGCAATCTCATTCTTATTCTCTTTTTCCCCCTTTTTCCGGTTGTATGCTTTGTGTATTTTCTGCTGCTTTGTGAAGATTAAACGGCTCATTTTCCACTTGGAAATTTCGATGTATTTTAAAGGGATGGCCAAGTAATGAAAAATGCTTTTTATGGCACGGCACTATGGAAAATATATGCCTAAGCAAGCAAGTTTTCTTCCATTTAAATGTAGTCATTTCGGATATATTTCCCTTGACTTAGAAGACAATTCTGATGAGTGTTGTGTTTCTGCAAAGCTAATGTGGAACAGATTAAATAAAAATAATACTCCAGACCAAGAAAAAACAAAAAAACAACCCTTTGCCCTTCTTTGTTTAGGGGAATTTCTTAGATTTCTCATATTTCAGTTCTGCTGTCCATTAATGGCACTTCATGTGAAAGAGAAACTGAAATTCTAACAAATGTGGTAGCAGTAGTGGACAAAAGACTACCAATGAAATCCATGGTTTACGTACATTGGTATCCTCCTAGTTAGTAAGTGGTAGCTTAAGAGAAAACCCCAATGAAAAACATTGTAGCCTGTTTATATGATGACTACTAAAGCATTCAATGTTGTTGAATTGAATATTCAATTATTGTTATTGTTATGAAGGTACTCTGAGCTAAGGAGAACCAAATTATAGGCTATAAAGTACAGGGCAATATACGGTGTATCCACACTTATAGTGATTATCTTGCATCTTGTGCTGTAGTCACAATGCCTGAAGTACAGTAACATTCCATTTGGAGTTTGAGATAGTATCTGCACTCACCCACTTGTGTATGTGTGTGTGTGTGTGTGAGAGAGAGAGAGAGTGTAGATTTCTCTCATGGTTTTCTTCCCCCCAAAGGAAGTGACTCACCTCTCCCAATATGAGAGCCACAAAAATTAGACACTTCCCTTTGCCAAAGGCCTCCATTTTCTTAGAAGCATTAGAAGGTTTGGTAAGCAGCTGCACCCTTATACAAGTCTCTGGAGAGAAAGTGTGAACAATGTGCATTTTTTAAAAAGTAAGTATCTTTGTCCTATTAAATTATGCCCTTGGAGTAAAAAAGGAACAACACACAACCCTTTTATTCATTTATTTCCCATAAGCTTGCAATATAACACCACAAAGGCAGAGAATTCGCACTCCAACCAGCGAGCTCTTTTTGAATTAGTGCGGTCCCAGCTGCCTCCTTGTACGTTCAGGGAAGCGAATTATGACACATCTGGAGGACTGCTGTGAGAGAGAGAGCCAACCATTCTGTGACTGAACAGGGGTTTAACAGGCTGAACCCATTTGCACAAAGAATAACAGAGGGTTTGTCTCTACGCCAGGGAGATATCTACCAAGCTTCATGGCATTAATTAACCAATGTAGCATGTCTCAGACAAACGCACACAGCCCTCTAGTGGCAACGTTTGTGTCCGTCTACTGGTCCAGAAAATACCTGTCAGAATTCCTGTCAGAATTCTTAGGGACGGAAAATTAGGTCCCCTACTATGGCAAAATGAGGTTATAGATCTTCCAAGACTCGTGAAGTCTTGGCAGTACTCTTCTTTGAGAGGATGTAAGTGTACACAGACTACATTATGCCGCAGTCTGTAATCTCTCTTTAAATTTCTGCATTGGGTAACTGTACAACCAAAAGCAGATAAATTGGTGAAATTCTCTGGGATTTGGAAATGCAGCTTGTACTGTAGTTTAATGGGGGGGATGGCTACACAAATGTCACAGATTTAATGCAGAGGTGGGTTCCTACCAGTTCTATCCAGTTCTACAGATTATGTAGTAACTCCGCGATTATGTCATGGAGCTGTTCCTTCGGTGTCTCCGTGGGCGCCACCATTTGCAGCAAGAAGATTCAGAACCCACCTCTGATTTAATGCTTCATTTTCACGAGGCCTTGTTCTTTAGAATGAGAGAACTAGCACCAGTCAATACAGGCAGTTCCTTGACTTACAAACAGTTTGTTTAGTGATCGTTCAAAGTTTCAACGGGACTGAAAAAAGTGACTTATGACTGTTTTTCACACTTAGAACCATTGCAGCCATCTCCACCGTCATATGATCAAAATTCAGATGCTTGGCAACTGGTTCCTATCTATGACAGTTGCATGTCATGTATTTAGGTTTTGCGACCTTCTGACAAAGTCAATGAGGAAACAGAGATTCTCTTCACAACTGTCTTACTAAACTAACAATTGCAATGATTTCCCTTAACAACAGTGGCAAGAAAAGTTGTACAATGGGGCAAAAACTCACTTAACAAATGTTTCCCTTAGCAACATAAATTTGGGGGCTTAACTTTGTGTCGTAAGTCAAGGACTACCTGTATAAACAAAATATTTTGTTAAGCAGAAGTATCTGCCCGGAGGGTCAGAAAATTAAAATGGCAATTGGAACTACACGATCAAAATTCTGCCCTTTGGCTCCTGTTTAAATACAAGTAAGAATTTATACCATCAACTGCTTAGCAAAGCATCTCCCAAAGGGGGGGAAAAAGGGGGGGAGAATGTGATACCCCTGGAGTGGTTATTAGTAAACAGAGAATCTCCTTATTGCTGGTAATAAGAAGCTGTTCAAAGGGTTCAGCCTAGAATTGCAAACCTCTTGTCCTTGTGGCTGTCTCCCCCCCCCACCTTCCATGTTTCCATTTGCCCTGGGATATTTCTGCCTCTTATCACCAGCCTGCCAAAAAGGCATGTGTTTCATCTCAGACGTGCATGAGCCCTTGTCTCACATCACAGCCAGAGCTGATCTATTAGCATAATATTCATGCCTTCTGGCTTTTCACTGGCAGCGGAGGCAGAAAAACTCCATCAGAACTGAACCATGACATGGGGTGAGCCGTGAGAGAACAGCTTCCAAACTCCCTCACCAAATCCTAACACTAACTCCAGACTGTAAATGAACTCTCAAACGTCTCAGGTTTAAACAAAAAAACGGAAGGTTTCTGCTGCAGAAGTCTAATCTCCTTGAGATCAAGACTAGAGGACTATCCGGTTCTATAGAACCGGTAGTAACTCCGCGATGACATCATGGAGCCTGTTTCATCGGTGTCTCCGTGGGCGCTGCCATCCTGGATTTTGCTTCTGCGCATGTGCAGAAGCTAGTTTTTTAATTGCTGTGCGCCTGTGCACGTGTGCGCTTCATGCGCGCACACGCAGCATGGCTCTGAGCGAACCGGCAGCAAAAAGAAGCAGAACACATCCCTGATCAAGACCTCTGAAATGCTGGACTGGATTTCGGAGAGATGAAGCCGCTTCTTTTCAATGTTGCTATATGCTTAATCTAGAATTATACTCAATTAGTTTAATGTGTAAGAGAGACGAGTGTTAGATTAACTACCTTTGCTAGGAAAAAGAAATCAGAGTCTAAGCAAGAGATTCATGCCCATCCCATAGTTATCAGCCAAACAACTACCTTACCTTTTCATACAGTCCTATCAGAAAATCCCTGAAAAACTCTCCATTTTAACTTTAAGAGATTAAGAGAATAAGTAACCAGGATGGTTAGGGGACTGGAGGATAAAACATATGAAGAACGGTTGCAGGAACTGGGCATGGCTAGTCTGGCAAAGAGAAGGACCAGGGGAGACATGATAGC